>JAVTVY010015436.1:0-62896 GCA_036873755.1 Hanleya hanleyi
TATTCGTCCCAGATCTCACGTATGAGTTTAAGACAGCATATCATAAAATTAAAGCGATTCACTATACTGCTTCATATATAAGCAAGTTGCTGCATCTTTGAAAGAAATACAGATTTTATTGCTATGAATATGGAATATAAGTTATTAGACGCCAATTTTTCTTCCATTCATTGCCCTTTTTCGTTTCTGGGGTGGGGGTGATGACATATAATAATAATATAATCGTACGTAGATGACTTCATTAGTTAATTGTATACGCTTGGTATATTAGCTACGATTGCTAAGTAGAAAACGCCTCTTTGAGAATTCCTTATGCCAGATCCCCATTTCTATAGGAATTGGTTATTTAAACATCATTTTGTTGTGTTGTAATTTTTAGATTTACATTTTTCCTTCATACGAAATCTTATTTTGGTTTCTTAACCCTACATGGCATGCGAATGCCTGGGGCTAGTCCGACTCCCCCCCCCCGCCCTCCCCTCTCCCAGTTAACTGTTATCGTGTATTAAAAAAAACTCAGGGGAATGAACCTTTGTGAATACATAGCGTATCATATGACGGTGATTTTGGGCACAATTGAATAACCTGTTTAACACGAATTTTCTGCTGGGAAATTCAAAATGGTGTCCGTCCCAGAGAGTCTCGCTTTCGGGGTTTTCCGACCATTTGTCACATTTTTTCTGGGCTAAATGGGCATTGTAACTTATCTGAGCAAAAATAATTACTCTCTATGATATTTATAAGTTTCTGACGGAAAAGTAGAAAAATATGATATTCGAAAATCAGTCAAAAAATAAGCATAAATATGGCTTCCGAGAAGACTTTGTCATCGTGACGTCATCACGACGGCCATATATTCAAGTAAACTACCATTCACAATAGAAAATGGAGGTTTGGAATATCCAAAATCATAATATCATATGTAATGAATCCGTGCTAGTTTGGTTCAAATGAAGTCGGAGTTTAAAAAGTGCTGAGTTTTCTTACTATCTTTCTTGTGTGTTTATTTGACCAGATAATGATGCCCATTTAAATGAATAAAAGTGAAGTGAACATATTCCCGATGTATCTAAAATAATTTATGTAGGTGTGGGACTTATGATATTATATATGGAACAGTCGAAGAAAAGTAATTATCAGGCACATCGGTAGTACATTGTAAGATAAAGACAAGGGAAGACGAACAAGGAAAAATTGTAGTGATCCGCTCATGCTTACACCATGGATAACACTTGACATTCTTGTATGGCGTTTCCTTGCTATCTTCATATTTTGGGAATGTAGCGAATATTGAATTAACGAAGTCAGATCTTTTCGTCCGTCATTCTTGTCTGGTTTTCGTTAACGGTGTCGGTAAATAAATTCATTACGGCCATGAAAATAATCAGGGCAATATAGACAGATTACTCATCGAAGGAGTCGGGTTTACAGCCTATATTGCTTTTACAATATGCCATGAAAATATATATGGTAAGAGATTTATGATTGCGTATCGTATAAGCACGAGAAGAAACCCTTTTTATGTGTTTAACCACAACGCTGCCAATTTCCCCCATTGTAATACCTTATCTCGGCTTATCTGCGTCTGTCATCTTAATCGGACTTTTCACTGCCACGGATTATTAAATTTTAGTCATGCTTCTATGGAGCTTCTGTGAACGCGCGGGAAAGCTGCCATGAAAAACAGAACTATTGTGTATCGGAAAGAGAAATGGTTGCTTCATATTCTACACGGTTTTGGCGTCTCCATTAGAAAGAGAGTTCCACTTCCGGCGACATGACAATTTAATTACGCACAATTATGACACAGTCATATGAATTAATGTGACGCGCCTTTTGTGTATTTCTAGTGAATGGAAATTAATTTACAAGAGTCCAAGAAAAATTATGAACGCGCTATCTGTCTATCTAGGTTCATAGGTTATATAATCTGACTTCTTCTGTAGATATTGTAATGGGTATTCCAACTGATAAATGTAATTCTCGGCTGTATCCCTTGGTGAATATTTGCTGTACAATAAACGAAATCCCTTACAGCTCGTGCTATTTGCGCTCTTATTGAATATTATAAACAATGAATCATAGTCGTGCGGCAGCTAATGTAGACCTCTTACACACGTCTGTCCAAGTCCGTAAGTTGGTTTCGAAGTATAGAAGAGGGGCTCGTTTACGGTCGAGGGTAAATCGAAAATGCACCCATGCTGGCAAAAATACCTCAATGAGAGATTCACTCCAGTCAAGAATGAAAAAATGATTCCACTCAACTTGAGCGAAATTCAGTCAACTTAAGTGAAATCCATTCAACTTGACCCAGCAAGTGCCATGTCGGCGCTCAGTGCACGCGCACAGGATTTATTTCATTTCGCATAGTATCCCATTATTTTTTTGTAGTAATAGATGGTATACATACATTCAAATATAAAGAACGTAAACCTGTAATTATCTGTATGTACCAACATGCGCAATTCCGTACTTAAAAAGATTATTACTATTTCACTCAGTATACCGTCTCACTTGAAACGGAGTTGATTCCGTTTTCAAAGCAAGGCAATATTTCGCTCCGTTTCGGACGATAAGGACTGATAGAGCGACCTCTCCAAGACTCGATCGAGAAAAACAGATATTTTTATCGCAAAATGACCATTAGTTGGGGCTGATGCATACAAGAACGTGTGGCCACTAAAACTGCCAGTACAAAACATGGACCGTGAACATTTTCATAAAAAGAACAAAAGAAATTCAATTGCGATTTTATCGCTATATCTGCAAACGTCAGAAATCATTTGTTATGCTTCGAAAGCCTGTGCTATGAAGCATGACCGCATCAAGGTATCACAGACGTACTTAGATCAGCCGACAGAGGATATACTTTTTAGCGGCAGTAGTTTTATTTAGATTAAATGGAGAGACATCTTAAAGACACTAATTTAATTAAGGATAATGCTGATGCATTATTTTATTTTCGATTATAATTATTTTATAAGATACTCCTCGTGGAGTTATGTTATAAATAATTATGATAAAAAATAAAAAACAAAAATGTGTTTCTCACTGTTAACATGGTGAGGTATCTGAAATATTTAGCCGCAAAATGACGCTTACCAGATAATACACAGTCAGCTTCATGGAAAATTTTCGGAAGGCAGTAGATATGAATCCAAACAGTAAGCCTATATTTGCATCTAACATTTTAATATCATGGAAACATTTAAATTTTCCTGTCATCTTTTATTTCCTACCGAGAATATAGAAATATTAACTTCGATATTCAAGTAATCGAAAATATGTTTGATAAAAATGGCCAACAATACTTGGTATAAACATGAGGCGAAGGGAGTCGAAAGATTACCCCTCGATTATAGACACCCCGCCCTCCCATTCCAACCCAGCAGCGATACATTCCCCCCCCCCCCCCACCACCACCCGCCCCAATAGCCGAGGCCTGGTAGGGCTAACATGAATAATTTCTGAATAGCAATCATAAATTTGATATTGATTTAGTGCAGTATTTCACCAAGGGTCGAACTGAACAGAACGGAACTGAACGGATGAAGAAATGGACGTACACATGGGTGGATGGATACATGGGCGGACGGATCCATGGGCGGATGGATACATGGGCGGACGGATCCATGGGCGGATGGATACATGGACGGATGGATACATGGGCGGATGAATACATGGGTGGATGGATACATGGGTGGATGAATACATGGGCGGATGGATACATGGATGGATGAATACATGGGCGGATGAATAACAAATAGACAGACAGATGGACAGATCGATGAACGGATTGGTTAACGGATGTATACATGGATGGAAAATGCATTAGTACGTGAAATGATGCATGATGCAAGATGTAAATGGAGTAATGCACGAGTGAACGCAAGGATGCATTAATACAGGGTGGATGAGTGGATGAGTGGGCAAACGGATTAAGGGGTTGACAGATGGATGGATCAGTGGAAGGGTTGGGGGATGTGGCGGATATCTGGAAGGACAGAGGAGAGGATGGACGACTAGATGGAGGATGCACGGATAATAGGACGAATATCTGGATGGACAGCGGATTGGATGGACGACAAGATGAGAGATGAACGGATGGGACATATATCTGGATGGACAGAGGAGAGGATGGACGCCTAGATGAGGGATGGGACGGATATCTGGATGGACGGAGGATTAGATGGACGACTAGAAGGGAGATGAACGGATGGAGCGAACGTATGGATGGGTGAATGGACTGATGCATGAGTGAATGAACGGATGGGTCGGCGAATGAACGGACGTCTGGGCAAGTGAACGGTTGGGTGGGCGAGTGGACGTATGGATAGGTGAGTGGACGGACGTCTGGGTGAGGGGACGGATGTCTGGGTGAGTGAACGACTGGATGAGTGAGTAAACGGCTGGATGAGTCAGTGGTAAGTGAACGGATGGATGAGTGAGTAAACAGGGTCAGAGATGAGTGAACGGATGGATGGGTGAGTAAACAGCGGGATGGGTAAGTGAACGGATGGATCGGTGAGTGAACGAATGGATCCGTGAGTGGATGAATGTCTGCGTGAGAGAACGGATGTCTGGGTGAGTGAACGGATTGATTGGTGTGTGAACGGATGGATGAGTGAGAGAACGGATGGATGAGTGAGTGAACGGATGAATGGGTGAGTACACGGCTGAATGGGTGAGTGAACGGATGGATCGGTGAGTGGGCGGACGTCTGGGTGAGGGGATGGACGCCTGGGTGAGCGAACTGAAGGATGATTGAGAAAACGACGGGATGGGTGAGTGGACGGTTGGATTGGCGAGTGGACGGACGTCTGGGTGAGGGGATGGACGCCTGGGTGAGCGAACTGAAGGATGATTGAGAAAACGACGGGATGGGTGAGTGGACGGATGGATTGGTGAGTGGACGGACGTCTGGGTGAGGGGATGGACGCCTGGGTGAGCGAACTGAAGGATGATTGAGAAAACGACGGGATGGGTGAGTGGACGGATGGATTGGTGAGTGGACGGCCGAATGAGTGAGAAAATAGCTGGAATGGGTTAGCGGAAGGATGGATCGGTGAAAGGACGGAAGTTTTGGCGAGTGAACGGCTGGATGGGTAGAAAACGGCTGGATGGGTGAGTGGACGGGTGGATCGTTGAGTGGACGGGAGTCGGGGTGAGTGAACGACTAGATGGGTGAGTGGACGGATCGATCGGTGATTGAACAGCTGGATTGGCGAGTGGATGAACGACGTCTGAGAAGGTGAACGCCTGGATGAGTAAGTATATGATTGAATGGGTGAGTGGACGAATGGGTGGGTAAGTGAGTGGACGGATGGTTCGGTGAGTATGCGGATGGATGGGTGAGTGAATTGGTGGATTGGTGAGTGGACGGACGTCTGGATGAGTGAACGGATGTCTGGGTACGTGGGCTCGATGAGTATGCGGATGGATGGGCGAGTGAATGGATGGATGAGTGAGTGGACGTATGTCTCAGTCTGGGTGAGCGAAAGGACGCCTGGGTGAGTGCACGGATGAATGGGCGAGTGAATGGATGCATGAGTGAGTAGATGGATGTACGTTTGAGTGGGCGGATGGATGGGCGAGTGGACGAATGGATTGGTGAGTGGACGGACGAATGGGTGAGTGGACGGATGGATGCACGGTGGAGTTGAGGCATGGAGGATCGAATGATGGTGGGGAGATGGACAGGTTTTCGAGATATTGAACTGCTGCTGCTGTTGACTTATCCTCATATTTCCGTCTATAATTCTTTGATCTTTCTACTGACAATCTTCAAACTATATATACGGCGCGATATTTTTGGACAATTTCACAGATATACATGTATATGTAAATAAGAAAATATAACAATGTTGAATCTTCGTGAATTATATAATATTTAAGTATATGACAAATGAGTAAAAACCGGCACAGAACTTCTGTCTGAGTTTGCCCAGATATTTGAGATATGCAATAATACCTACCAGTGGTTCTCAAAATGTTGACTCATTCAATAGAATACATTTCACTCCCAAACTAGGTGCAATCCAAACAGACGAAGAAGAAGAAGCCGACATCTTTGTTAAAATCACAGGTAATAATTTCCTATATTGCAAAACGCCAATTTTGAAATCCATGACACAATATTCCAGGTATATCCGTTTGGAAGGGAACACTGACGTGAAAGATTTGCGATATTCCCGCTATCATGACTGTGTCTCCACTGTGTGTGTTACAGATGAATGTTCACACCAAAATGCTTCTGATTTTGAATAAAAAAATCACTCAAATTTGCGTAACCTTTTGACAATGTTAAAACCACAGTCATTAAGTAATTTCATGATTCGCGTCCTGTCATTATGCACAAAATTGTACGTCCATATAGTCCGTAATTTAGATGCTGAATTACACGACTTCTCCGGGAAAGTCGCGTGCTGAAAATTAGCTTAAGAATATTAAGCTCTTCAACGTCCAGAAATATTTACCAAAATGTTTCACGACCGTGGCGCTGAAAATATTTTATTGTCTTGACCATGCATATACAAGAGTTTCGCAAAATGCAAATGCAGATGGCAAATTTTGAGCCTATATCCCCGCAATTGCAGCCTGACGTTCAAATTGTTTATTATCTCCATCACAAAATATAGCTTTGACAATAATTTGCCTAAAATAATATGTTTCCTATATTTGTAGATATTTTATCAGACTCGGGCATATTTAATTAGCCTAATCTATGACAATAATTGCTGTATCTTTTGGTAGCATGTAGTCATATACGCGCCAGAATCGGTCATTAATATGCCAGAAAATAGTATGCAATATTGGGTCATTTCCCTGCTGATTCCAGCGGCTCTATTATTTTGACAAATAATGGTAGAAACGCATGGTGCAATTTGAAGAAATTAAGCTCTGTAAAGGCATTATTTGGCAGGATAATGAGCATGACTTCGATTATTGCTGTCGCTATCGTAATTTGGAACATATTTATTATCAGGACAAAAACTTCAAATTGCAGAAATTACGGAAGCGCCATTGGACATATAGTCGAAGCTGTGTCGTGAGGGTAGTTTCCACCTAGTCAGATACAATCCCCGATACCCGTAAGGAATAGGCCTTTCTTTTGCCAGAAAAGAGATAGCTTTCAATCAAGAGTGTTCTATAATCCTTATGATCAAGCCTTTCTGCTGTTGACGAGAGTTATCAAGGAAATTAACCGTTCTTGCGTGTTGCGTTTCTCCTAAATACTAATTCTCGATGCTACTAACAAGAAAGTTATTTATTTTGATTACATCACAGTTATGATGTCATTAGGACATCGAGCTTAAATAAAGTTTATTATTATTATTATCATTATTATTATTATTCTTATTATTATGAGAAAGGCGGACATTAGAATAATATCCAAAAATAATATTTCACGGTATTGAAATACCCGTCCAGAGAAAAAGAATTGTATAGTTTCAATAGGACTATCGAAATTTCGCATATATTTATTTCATAAATCATTATAATTCCGCGTGATAATTGAATTTTAATTCGACTGATTCCCAATTCAAATCACCTGTGATTAACTTGGAATATGAAAAGACGAAAAAGCTACCAAACATATTCTCGTTCATTCGGAAATGATTGGAAAAATAAAACTGGTCTCGTTTGATTGGTTCTTCGAAATTTCTGAATATTTCCCTGATTGGTCATTATAATGAATCAAAGATAATTAGGCCAATTATGCGGATAAGCATACATAATTAGACCCGGTAATTATTGGTTAATTGAGCATGAGTCAGAAAACAAAATTTCAGGATAATTTCAGACGATTTTATCTGTCATGGGATGGAATTGATGTTTCCTATGCGCGTTATATTACGTATACCCGCACAACAGCAAGACAAAAACAGTTACACACTGTATCGAATGGCGAATTGAGACCGGATGAAGGAAATAATAGGTCGACACTGTGCACAGGGGCTAAGCTCCGATATCTCAATATATTACTGGACACAAGATAAATGCTGGCTGAAGTACTTGATATTATGAAGTGATATCAATTTCATTGACAAAGACGGTTTGGTCATGGAAATTCCATCTGACGCCGAAGCTATAAAAAACGCGTTCTCGGGAAACTTTGGAACAGATTTCTCAGCCAATCGGCTGGAGAGTTACAAACGATGTGCCAGATTTGCTTATACGCTCAACTGAGGAGTCTACATCAAATATGACACATGCGGAGTTGTATCACATGCCCAATGCCGAATGGTCAAACGGACTGTTTATGAAACACTCAGATGAGGTACTTTTCACCAAAAAAAAGATTATGAACATTTTCTCGTACATCTAGGCATATCCAGCTCTATATCTGTACTATACAAATACTGAATAGTTCCTACTGAGTAATAAATAAAAACTATATACCTGCCACATCAAACGGACCAACACAGATTGTTGCAGAAGTGGTACCGGTGGCGTAATTGATGGAGATCTTTACAACCAGTAAAGAACTGTTTCAGTGAACGCAGTGAATTATGAATTCATTCGAGACGAAACGTGGTGTTAAACGCATTGTGATTGGCCGAATATTCTCGCGTTATTTGGCGGAAATGCACGAGTTGTTAATTGACAGCTCCAGCGTAAAATTTTATTTGGAATATAACCTCTTCACTCAAAGTGCTGGAAGTTATATTCAAATATGTTATAATGCATGGTATATTATATGTACTGGGTATCTCGGTACATACCAAGAATACGTGCATATGGCATGTGCTGATATACTATGTATATATGCCTTTCTGATATACCAAGTAAGTATGGTATTTGTAGATATACCATGTACAATTTGTATTTGTTAATGTACCTAGAAATTATGGCGAGTTCTGATGTACCACGTACGTATGACGTGTGCCGATATATCAAGTGCATATGACATGTGCTGATACATATACCTAAAACACATGGCTTGCTCTGATATACGAAATACATATGACGTGCTGATACACCAAGTACACGTGACATGTGCTGATATACCATGATTTTATCTAGAACATATGACATGTTTTGATATACTAAGTACATATGCATGTGCTGATATATCAGGTACATATGCCGTACTGATATACCAAGTACATACGGCATGTGCTGATATACCAAGTACGGTACATATGGTTTGTGTTGATACATTAACTGCATGTGACATGTGATGCTATACATATAAATTATCACCACGAGTGGTCATTTATCTGATTTGTGTGTTTGATGAATCCATAGGAGAAGAGCTCAGCTATGTCATATGGTGATAAACCAACTACATATACCATTTGCATATGACATCTGTAATATGACTTGTCTGTATTACACTAATGTAAGCGTCCTGTCTGTGTCTTGTGTGTTGTCCTCAGTGGTTTATAGGGTGGAGGGAGGGTGTTTGGTTCCATGCTGCTTCAAAGATTTCTTCTTTGAAGCTGCAGGAACAAAACTTGGCTGGATGGTGCTAAGTTGGTTCGTCGCGATATGACTGAAATAATGTTGAAAGCGACGTTAAATCCTATTCACTCACTCACTCTACATAGAACACCCGGCATGTTTTCATATACCGTGTACATATGGTATGTGCTGATATACCAGTTACACATGACATGTGCTGATTTAACAAATACGTGTGGAATGTCTTGATATACCAAGTACGTATGACATGTACTGATATACAAATCTCCTGTTCCATGTGCTGATATACCTAGTACGATACATACATAGATTATCACCGTGTGTGCTCATTTATCAATTTTTTTGGTTTATAAAACGCATATGACACGAGCTTTAGCTATGGTATATGTTGATAAACCAAATACATGACATGTGCTGATATACACAAATGGCATGATTTAATATACCAAGTGCATATGACATGTGCTGAGACATCAAGTACTTATGGCATATGCAGATACACCGGGTACATATGGAATGTGCTACCATACCAAGTACTTATGGCATGTACTGATATTCCAGGTACATTTGACTTTGGCTGATATGTCGAGTAAATATGACTTTTGCTGATATACCAAGTACATATGACATGTGCAGATTCACCGAGAACATAGAGCATGTGATGATATACCAAGTACATATAGCATATACTGATATACCAGGTACACAGGACATGTGCTAATTTACCAAGTAAATATGACATGTGCTGATGTAGCAAGTACCTACGACATGTACATCATACACCGTGTACATATAACATGCGCTAATATACCAAGTACACAGGTTGTTAATAGTGTTATACCGTACACATATGACATACTATGTTATACATACTGTTATACTATCTGCATATGACATGTGCTGATACAATAAATACAGCGGACATCTGCTGAATCACTAAATACATATGACATTGCTGGTATACAAAATACATATGGCATGCGCTGATATACCGCACATATAGTATGTGTTGATAACCAAGTACATATGACGTGTGACGATATACAAAATACCGATGGCATATGCCGATAAGGTGCATATGCCATGTGCTGATTCACTAAGTACGTGCATACGACATGTGCTGATTCACTAAGTACATATGATCATATACAAAAGACCCATGTATGGATATACAAAGTACAGTGCATACGACATGTGCTGATTCACTAAGTACATGTGATCGTATACATAAGACCCATGTATGGATATACAAAGTACAGTGCATACGACCTGTGCTGATTCAGTAAGTACATATGATCATATACATAAGACTCATGTACGGATATACAAAGTACGGTACATACGACATGTGCTGATTTCACTAAGTACATGTGATCATATACATAAGACCCATATATGGATATACAAAGTACGGTGCATACGACATGTGCTGATTTCACCAAGTATATGTGACCATATATATAAGTCCCATGGTATGTACGGATATATAAAGTACAGTGCATACGACATGTGCTGATTCACTAAGTACATGTGATCAAGTCTCATGGTATGTACGGATATACAAAGTATGGTACACATGACAAGTGCTGATACGTTTGTACAAATGACATGCTAGAGTATAACAAGTATATATGCTGGTATATACTAAGTACATTCAAATCTAATTTATATAACCTAGTAATAATATATTACTGGCATTTGGGAAGATATTTCAGTATTCGTGCGAGATTTATTCATTTGTTCCACCTTAAAATAGTTCAGATATGGTGTACCAGAACGATGTTTCAAAATAGCGAAGAACTTATGCGCTGAACATATAAAACATATTGTCTTGTTTCAATTTCCGTCATACTGGACAGTTATATTTATCATTAGTTCAACGATATGTTTCCTTGTTTTGTTGATAGAAAATCGTTATTATAAGACAAGCATATGGATGCCAAGGTCATTATAAATAAAGCTGTAAAAATAACAACCACTCATTAATGCAATTATTCCACCAGTCCATTAGTTCACACCGGAATAAACTAGTGATCGAATAGTATATTGAAGCGACATAACAGTATAGTTAACGAATCCGTTAACTGCTTTAGGTTTTTGATGTCCTAAAACTGCTCTGTCATTAACAGTAATGCTTTACCGTACCTAAATTACATGGAGAAGAAACTCCATAAAATGGAAGAAAGAAATCGACGCAATTTCTACACCCATGTTAATTAGACGTTTAACAGTTATTTTTGACGAGTTCTCCGTCGGAGCAGAGATTACAGAGAGGGAAATGGCCTCGGGTCTTCGGACGATTGTTGAGTAAGATGTCAAGATTTCGTGTAATAATGACCCGAGGTCATCGGCGGGGTTCAAACCACAATCATGATCATCGGTTTCCCATGTCCATGATAGATTCACGAAATAGGATTTTAGGGGTCCAAATACTAGGGATCCAAATATTTATTTATTTAGACCTATGTCCAGATATTTACTTATTTGTACCTATGGTCAATAATATGGTGGATTTGCAAAACAAAATTTCATTTATTGTTACAATTGTTCAGTATCTTGAATATCTGAAATACAAATGAATGAAATGAATGTGAAAATATTCAAATTAGTTCCATGATGCACTGCAAAACAAAAGTGCGTATATTCACTCAAATTAGTGAGTATAAACAACTCATCCAAACAGAAATACACTTCTGTATACATTGCACTCCGCAGTATGTAGATATATCTATTCTTGTGCGTACTATTACACACCTGTCTGTTCAGTGAACTCGATACAACAACAACAGCAAGTGAGTAGATTTACTCCAGTTATTGTGTAAATATTCAAATATGCTATGCTGAGAGATGAGTGATTTACTCTCCTCAAATAAATTAGCGGAGTGTTCGAAGGCTATTACACACTTTGTGTGTACATGTACACACTTATAATTATCCATTGTATTGCCTCAGAACTAAATTGTTATCCTCAAATAATGATTTTCCACCAACGTATTCGACAGTTTGAGAAGATTAAAGGGGAAAAATATAAATTGACACATCGGTGCCAAATATGTCCAAAATACCAGTTCCAAATAGGTCCAAAATACCTGCCGACAAGATAATGATGCCATCAGGGCAGCGTGCATGTGTTTATTAATGCCTGACCCATTCTAATGTTGTAGGGGGTTCACTTGCCTCACTGTCATGATTTCATTGTTTTTCATTTTCCGCGAACGCGAGGACGATAAGCATCGAGGAAGTTTAACCTGGAACTGCACTGAAAAGTATTCCCTCCTACTAAATAACTCTGTTGGCATATAAGTTACAGTATTCCTTAAATATCACCCTCAAATATTATTGAGGATTACTATTCCTTCATTTATTCACAAGTCACAAGAATAATCATCAACAGTATGGTAGAATAGAACTTAGAAACAATATTGGTTGAATACCCGGTATGTCATTATTGGGTCATATGCCCTATTTGGGGTCAAAAGTGACAATATCGTCGAGGCAGATAGTTAAAGATATAGAGATCCCTGGCTCTATATAAAAAAAAAGAAGAAAAAAAAAAAAAAAGAGATCCCTGGCTGGTTGATTAATTAGAGCTAAATGGGGAATTGTTGCCTTTCAAACGTGTTCATAGACTACATGTTGCTGATCACAATTTTATCCCTAAATGACATAATGAATGGAACAGGAATTCGGGGAATCAACTAAGGGGAGTGGAATCCCATGGCCTCAAGATTGGGTATATAACTTTTTTTGTATAAAGGTGGAGTTTCCCCACCTTCTAACCTAGGGAAATAATTTATAATTTCGATGGGCGTATATATGTATATGGCAAGTACCGGTAGGTATACCCCAAAGGCAAATGTGGTCTTGTCAGGCGAACCGGGCCAATTCAGATACGAAGACAGCAAGACTCTATACAGGAACAAGGACAAGAAGAAATGTTCAAATACACAGCAGCAAATATGTCATGGGCGAGTACATCCTCTCAGTTGTTAAACGGCCACTCGACCGTAGTCACTTTTGTGGCCGTGTTTGTTTTCTATGCTTTCGCGAGCATGATGAACACCGTTGGGATTTGCCAACAGGATAACATCACTGTGTAGAACGAGTTTAATACCGTTGACCGGACACTCATTCCATTGGTTTCTTCTGCATGAATCGCTGTGAAGAAGAAGATAAAAAACCTTTTCCATGCAAGAAAATAAATAGCGCGAATATAAGGGGTCCATGATGGCGTCTGACTTATTTCGTCTAAACAATAACCAATGTCGATTTTCATTTTGTTTTCTCAATGGTACAGAGACATGGCCCGGCCTCCATACTGGTGGGGTTTGAATGAAGGCTTGTTGAGGGGGCATGGGTCGGGAAGCACGAATATACCACTTATTCATGGATGGACGGACCATTGTACTTGGACAAACGGTCGAAGAATAACCTTACAAACGTTCCCTTTTCACATGGGTTCATCGCTCGTTGACTATGAAGTTTATTTAGGTTCATTGTCGAAAGCACTTCTCCCACTTCGGATAAATGGACCACAATAAATGTTTGTACATGCACAGTCATCGAAAAGAGAAAAGGTACTTCAGAATAATTTCGAGGGCTCTCTTTAATTATTTAACACTAGTGGGTGGATGGACGAACAAGAAACAAGGATCATTCTTCGACTAACTCTATAATAGTCCAGACGATCATGTACTAAAATTACTAGACCTATAATGCTTCCGGTACGTTCAGGTATCAACTGTGAATACGGTCTTTCGATTATATATGAGGAGATTTTTCATTGACAAGGGCTGTCTTCTCAATGTTAGATCTGATGCCTGTATCCAATCATGGCGCAAAGATAAATATAATATCGTACAAACCTAATAATCTTTTGTTCAAGGGAATTCCAGGTTGTTACGTAGATTCTGGGTGTATCCCAGTCACATTTAGTTTTGATGGCTGTTAATTTGAATATCATGAGGGTTTAACTGTACTTAGTCCCCGGCGCCAAGCCATTCACCAGCCGTAGATGTTGAAAAAATGCTGAACGGCTGATATTTTCCGAAGCCGTTAGTCGCAAACAAAAGAATAATTCGATTCTGTGTGATCTTACCTTGATATTCAGCTCTTGTTTATCAGAATCGGTCCAGTTTTAGCTTCGTGGCAGAGCGAAAGTCACAGAGATCACGTTCGTTTTGAACTACACGTAACGATTCTGCGTGCAGATTACACGCCACAACAACAGCCGGTTTCTGCAGACGCGTTCTGAGTTTCGGTCTGTCGTGAAGCTAAAACTGAACAGTTTCTGATAAACAAGACCTGAATATAAAGGTAAGATCATACAGAATCGAACTGTTCTATTGTTTGTGATTAACACCTTCGAAAATTATTAGCCGTCCAGCATTTTTTCAACAACTACGACTGGTGAATGGCTTGACACCGGGGCCTTGTTCGCACGCAGTATAGAAAAAGGTCCCACCGGAGCTAAACTGTACTATTCATATAATCAACAGTTGCATCGACATAATTTTTCTTTTCTTGCAGAGAAAATTTCCTACTGTAGCATTTCACGGTGATAGTCATAATATATCACGCTTTGAAGAACTTTCTAATTTTCTCCATGTGAAACTATAATAGTTGTTTCATGTACCAGGGCCCAAGTACATATCGTGACGTCATAACCTATGGCTGTTCTCTCGGTCAAAGATCGATAAGGTCATGTATACGACCATACATGTGTGTGCGGTTTAACATTCGGCAATTTGGCTTGGGATAACGCGACAATCCTACCGGCCGCCTTTTTATGGCGACATCCATAACATATTGAGATTATATGCATTACAGTTTTTCGGTTCATGGAATAATGCTAGTCCAACCTCAGGCCACTGTACACTGTAACATTCACTGTACATTGTATCATTTTTATACTCTCCCACCCGTGGCCGGTGGGGTCCCGGGTGTTAAAAGGAATAGGACCTCACCCGTGTGGTTTCCGGGTGTGAAAAGAAATAGGAACCAAGCGTCGTGATATGACTGAAATAATGTTGAAGGCGACGTTAAATCACATTCAATCAGTCACTCACTCATTCTTTTTATACTCCCAATATTGTCGCTACTTCAGAACGCTATCGTTGTATGGATACGCCATGATGGTACGATGCCGAAAGGGGTCACGAAGTCGATATGGTCCGTACGTGGGTTACCAGACTCACAAGACACCAATATCCCGATAAATGGAACACCCTGTGACAGACGAGCGACCGTACCATTCTCGAAGAAAAGCGTTTCTACCCACATGGGAAACCAAATCGACTCTCAGATAAGCCAGAGCCATCTTTATATGTCAACTCCAAAGCGGAGTACGCATTGCGTCACTCCTAGTGTGTGACCTAGTGTGTGAACTACTTTTCTATTATCTGTTTTCATAATTCTTTCTTACTGCGATGGTAATTATTCCCTTACATTTTGATAATTTTTGTATGTTAAAGATTTTGGCACATTGGCGGTAACATGCAACTCTAAGTAGCTTGTCTATATTCCACGCAACACCTGTCATGTGCGATATCAGTAGTAGAATCATGAGAGAGACAGCAACACATGTGAAATGTGAAAAGGGAGCAAGGAGCAGTGACGTAACTACCCGCGAGTAAGGCCGGTAAACCCGCGGGTAAGTTGGCGGGTAAGGTGGGTAAACCCACGGGGAAGTTAGCGACAAAAACGGGTAAACCGTCATCTTAACGACCGATCAGAATCAACTACAAAATCCCCATGTTTGATGACTTAGCTATAATATAATAATAATTTGATCACGTGATACCTCGAATATAACCCGTATTTATTTTGTCCGAGACAATCACTGCCCATTGTAGTTGAATTAATGAGAAACCCTCTTAAACTTCGCACTCCATACCTAGATGGTCTAGCCCTCGCCGGATGTTCTCCACATATATTTGTATTCGTATATAATGTACCTAATATGTATTGCTGTTATATGGATTGCTCATTAGGGCATATAATTTTAATATGAGGATGATAAATACTATGCTAGCCGCGCACAGACTAATATGTCAACGTATATGTAGTCAGTACATGCATAATTACATAGCAGATACTGATTTTAGCGGTACTTATTTAGCTCTAAGAAGAACACGCACCTCTGCGCTTCATAGATCGGCGCCCAGATATTACCATTGATGCACTGACGTATTGGAAACATGGGAGAGGAGGAGGATGAGGCGGAGGAGGATGAAGGGGAGGTGGACGAGGAGGAGGAGGTGGATAAGGCGGAAGAGGAGGAAGTGGTGAAGGAAGAGGAGGAATAGGAGGCGAAGAAAGAGAAGGAGGATAAAGTTAGTCACATTTTTTGCACTCTATTGTAATTTGAAATTAGTGCAGATCAACATATAGAGGAAAAGGATTCAACCGCATAATTTCACTCCAATCGTCGTATCAATGCAGACGTACGCAGTCATGTGTTTACATGGATGCTTTTTGGAGGACGAGTATCAAGAGAGGTAACCAAACTAATGGGAGGTAACTCTACCTGAATGTTTATATCACAACAATGTATACATGAAATTTGAAAAAAATAACCAAGTTCTTTGTCCGAGCTTGACCTTAGGCGGAAATGATCTCATCGTCAGAAGAGAAGTCATCATCTGAAGTTACGTCATCGCCAGAAATGACGCATCGCCGATACCCTCGTGAATTCAAATGCCTACAAGCTATAGCGTTTAGGCGGCACCGCCAGGCGAACAAGCAGTTGTGAGTTCACGTCACTCCCGGTGATGAATTCACTTCTGATGATGACGTCATTTCCGTTAAATGTCAAGCTTGACTACGGGCGATGTCCATCCATTCTTCCGTTCGCGGGGAATAGGCCATGGGTTCGCTTTTCGCTACCGATTGCCGTAAAATCTTCACTTCAAATCACTTATATGTATATATTTTCTGGAAGATCATGGTAGAAATATTATTTTCGGACACAGATCTGATATGTTATAGAAATATGAATCTCGAGCATCTCGAATCTGTTTTCCTAGAAACCCCCTTTAAAACTCGAAAAATTGTAAAATTTAACTCAATTTCTAGAAAAATCTGTAAGAGCTATTTCAATTAACTTTCTTTCCCGTGTTTCCAGGTCCGGTACCAACTTGAGAAGGCGAAAAAAAAAATTGGGGTCAACCTACCCGTTTGTTGTTAGATTTTCTCTCCGTAAATGAGTCATGACTTTTAGGCACGACCAAGAGGCATAACGACAAAATTGATTTCATGACCCCGATCACTGTGTAGAGAAACCCAGCCATTGATCCGTATTGCTCCTTGGTAACGCTGAAAATGTTTAACAGGATATTATTATAGATATAAGATATTAAGAAGACGAGAAGAATTATGATGTAACAGAACACGGGCGGTCTATTCTATTATGAAATTAGACCGGAGCCATTGCCACGAAACTCTAGAGGGCCACCAAAGAACTTATTTTTCTTTGAAATTTTGGATAAGCATGGTTGTGATGTAAAAGTCAAGTAGAGTTATCTCCCTTTAGTATGGTTACCTCCCCCTATAGTCGCCCTCCCAAAAGCAGACATGTAACCACATGAATGTGATTCGCCTCCTCCCTCCTCCTCCTCCCTCCTCCTCCTCCTCCTCCTCCTTCTCCTTCTCGTTCCCAATAATTCAATGAATCAATGCTAATAGTAGGCGCCGATCTATGAAGCGCAGAGGAGCGTGTTCTCGTTAGAGCTAAATGAACACGGATAAAATCAATACCGGGTATGTAGTTATGCATGTACCGGCTACATATACGTCAGTATATGAGTGTGTGGGCAGCTAGTATGGTACTGCTCGTCCTCATAGAGAAACTATGTGTGGGCTCTACTGAACAAGTCATAGCATATAACACCAATGACAATTTATATTATGACCAATACATATTAGGCATATTATATACGAACAAAAAGAAATGGGGAGCACACTCTACGTATGGAGTGCGAACTTTAAGAGGGTTTCTTTTTGTTTAAATTACAAACGTCATTAGATTCCCCCGCAACAATAGCTACGGATTGTATCCGAAATATCGCGCGATGAAAGTCTTTAAAAATATAGCTACGTCATCAAACATGGCGGTTTCATACTTCATCCTGTTTGGTAGTTGTGTAAAGATGGCGGTTTATCCGCCTTACCCGTCACCTTACCCGCGGGTTTACTCTCCTTACCCGCAACCTTACCCGTGGATTTACCCGCCTTACCCGCGGGTAGTGACGTCACTGCTCCTTGTTCTCTTTTCGAACTGTCATTGTTGTGTTGTCGAACTCTCATTATCCCACTACTGATATCTGCTAGTGAAAGCAATCCACGGCAGCTACAATGGTGTCAGTGGATAAAATATACATTTTACTGGAATATTTTAAATGAACTGAAAAAATTCATCAACATTAGACAGATGGCTGAAAAAATAATAATCATGATGTGTCGAGGCCTACGGAGCCGTGGAGGGGACATAGTTAATATTTTTTTAATTTCCCCCGAGATAATATCCCCCGAGATAATAACTAGGGGAAAATTCACCATTGGTCAATTATCTCGGGGGAAAATAATTTGCCCCGAGATAATTTCACCCGAGATAACTGACCAATCGCGAATTTCCCCCCAGATAATTTTGACCAATGGCGAATTTTCCCCTAGTTATTATCTCGGGGGATATTATCTCGGGGGAAATTAAAAAAATATTGACTATGTCCCCTCCACGGCTCCGTAGAGGCCCGCTCGTAGGACCAAAAAGTAACGCGGTGTACGTATAATAAAATAAACTTGTCTGTGTTACAGTTCCAGGTAGCGTGAGAACACGGATACAGTAGGGCCTTTATTAACTTTTTTATTGTCGTTATATCATATTTGTGCGAGACTTGACAGGACGTATTCTGTGAGCACCATGCAGTCTCATATCTAGTCTACCACTCGATCCGATTTGCGATATGTGATCCGTTTGCTGGTATTAACAAATCTTGGCATGTTTATTGGTATGCCTCTGCCAACAATGACGCCGCGGCTGTGTTACAAAACGCGATACTAAAGAAAAATAGCAGATCTTTTTAAGCGATATTGACTCGTGAGTGAATTCTAACGTTAAACAAGACAGTTCCCCGGCCAATTATTTCCAGTAGCAGGTGTAGGGGGGTGAGACGGGGCAGGTAGACTGGTATGGGCTTTTGGAGTAACAGGAACAACGCTAAATTTGAGCTTCAAGTATAGGGTGTCCGCGCTATCTGGTACCTCCACTAAGGTCACAAGTCGCCGATACTAGGGTCCCCAAACACATATCGAATTGCCCTTTGCTTTGTTGCATGAAAAAAATGACTCCTCTCAATCGACGTAAACAGTTTGATTTATTTTCGTAAATTTTATATCAAATAAAAACCTATCAGTATCGATGGCTTTACCAGAACGTTACGCGAGTGTTTGGAGACATATTCATCAAAAAGCATTAAAGAAGTTTTGCATGGGTATTGAACACAATAAATACCTTGGCAATGCCCGACTATGGTGATAACTTCAACGAGAGTATTATACGGTGTTTCTTATCAGCTCATCGTGTAGGGCCTATCAATGGTGAATAATGCGCCATTTTTATAGCTGTCAGTGAGGTAAGTCTGATGAATCAAATAACGAAGTACGACTTGGAGGAAATTGATTTCAGAGCAATTTGTCTCACGCAAGGTACGACGGTCATATAAAAGACGGGATAGCGCGCCTCCGTGACTTGGACCCGTGAATGTGTGAAATGGACTTCTGATAAAATCTCTGCCAAAGGTTCCCCATTATCATATCAGAGGCAACCATATACGAAAATTGGATGAGCTAAGGAGTGGAAAAAAACATATCGTACTCGATGAGAACCTCTGAATTATACAAAATATATCAATGTCCATTTAGCATAGTAACACCGATAGCTCATAGAGCAAATGGAAGTAGTCATTAGCTCATTCCTGGTACTATTTACTTCCCTTTCTTTGCTTTTCGGTAGGGTCTTGTGGCGTGTACTGTAATGTTTAAATCTGATTGGCTCAGTTAATCTCCCTTCAGTGATGAATATTTTGCTTACCTTTTCAGCGAGAACATTGAACCTCGTTTTCGATTAGATTGCGATAAAAAAATTACCTCATATTTCGAACAACAACGTCGTCCAAACCTTCTGCCCGCTTTTGCCATGATGTCGAAATCGGTTGTATTGCTGGCGTTGCTAATGGCTCATGCACGACATTCCGGGGGAATGTATCAGTTTGGAGAAATCAACTATTATACTGAAGACATGTTATAGTTGAAAATCTCTGGCTTGATGAAATCATGATTTCTCTATTTGGGACCTGTCCGGACCTGTCAACTAATCCACCCTCTCTAAATTATTTTTTCTATCCCTTGAGCTAGGGAGCTGAAACTTAACGCACTATACCCTTGAGTCAATCTCTACCAGAAAATGTAAAAAACAAATTCAATATGAACCCTGTGATGACGTCAAAGTGATGTCATTTTCAATAAAGGCATTTTTTTTATTTCTTCACAAACACTGCATGATAAATTAGTAAATAATAATCTGATTTGAAATAAAATGGTGTTCGTTCACTTTTCTTCGCGGAAAGCAGGAATTTTGATGAACAATGGCGAAAAAAATTCTGGTGTTCCACATGGCCGCCATTTTGAAATTTCCCATGAACCACTGAACCAGTTACGCAAATATGCTCACACAGACTCCAATATGACGAACTACAGAGTCACGGAGTGTCATATCTCAATTATTTGTCGTTCCGGGGATAGAGTAGAAAGTTTGGTATAGGGTTGCCTGGTAAGGTTAATAAACGAGAGCAATTATGGTTTAAGGTCGTGTTCAGCAAAATTTCAGCACAACACATGTACATACATTAAAACTCACGCAGCAAACCGATTTCTGTCAAATAACCTAAAATCGAATCTTCTGTTATCTGACTTAAAAGCTCTTCTGAACTAGCTGCTCGATAAAAGAATCTCTTACAGTCTTAAAATCTATACAGTCGATCACATTATGTTTCAATGTGAAATCTTTGTGGCATGGAATACACCTCGAGGCTGGTTCTTTGAATCATGTATGGCCGATTTTACACCGCCTGATCATGGATTGATCGAAACGTTTCTGGCTGTTCAGATGAGTTTAGCCTATATTTTCTTTATCTCATGAGTAGGATCAACCTCATTATCCAGGGCTGTCTTGTCCATTTCATCAGCTGCAGTATTTCCTTTGATGCCAAAGTGACTAGGCAACCAACAAAACACAATATCAATATGTTGATAAAATCTACTGTCATACAATTTTGGAATATTCTGGTGGACTGAGATGAAGATCCACTTTTAATCACTTGAACGCATGACAGTGAATCTGAGAAAATGACATATTTTTTCTTTTAGTGGAACCAATGCCCAAAGCTGACAATAGAGCTTTGGTTTCAGCAGAGAATATCGAGCTTTTACCTGCAGTCGAAAGGTTTTAGTTTTGGAACTCAAAATAGTAGCACACGCTATTCTGTCACCATCTTTAGAACCGTCCGTATAAATATGTTAATAAAAGCTACAATTGAAGCTTAATGTTTCGTATACGTGATATCTGTAATTGTTTCATAAGGTTGTCAACTGGTGCGATATTTTCAGCAACATTATTAGGTTTGAGAATGATCGGTTTCAAATCCGCAATATAGTTCAGATATAGTTCATCATGTCAAATTACTCGGGCTGGAATCCGGATTAATATGGCAGATTTCCATAGCCTGTGACTACATATTCGACATATATCAAACCTTTTTATTACAGTCGTAGATCTATTATATAACAATTCTGTTCAACTGTACTGGGGATTTCTTTCTAATTGAGATAGCAGAAGGTAGCTACCCGAAGAATGAAGAGCACATCTCTATTAGCAACGTTACCCCAGACTAGTATAGCAACGTTATCCCAGACTAGTATAGCAACGTTACCCCAGACTAGTATAGCAACGTTATCCCAGACTAGTATAGCAACGTTATCCCAGACTAGTATAGCGACGTTATCTCAGACTAGTATAGCAACGTTATCCCAGACTAGTATAGCAACGTTACCCCAGACTAGTATAGCAACGTTATCCCAGACTAGTATAGCAACGTTACCCCAGACTAGTATAGCAACGTTATCCCAGACTAGTATAGCAACGTTACCCCAGACTAGTATAGCGAGGTAGTGGGATTGCTACTGAAAGGAACGTACAAGAAGAAAGGCTGACATCATTTACATAAGTATTTAGTTTTTGTTCATGAGATAATAACTTTTTTTTATTTTATTAATATCTTACTTCTGTCTACCAATTATTCTAATTGGTCATATATCTTGAGAATATCTAGGGGGTTACTCATAATCACGGGCCCACGAGCTCACGAGAATATGGCTTATTGCCCTGGGGAACTTTGCACTCTTTCTTGAAGCCAAAACAGACACTAAATCTGTTACGGTGTCTATAATACACGCATTTTCTACACGATTACTGCCAGCTTTGAGTAGTGTCAATTATCACCAGAGCTACTAAATTCTATGTTTCCGTCCGCAAACACAATATGGAACTCACTATCAGTCAACTTTGGATAGACGTCCCAGACCAGTTCATCCCCGCGGGCATCTTGTGAGTTCTAAGCTTGTCAGGTAAGGGGGTAGTTTCGGCTGAATTTGATATTTTTCTCGATCAACCTCATTGTCACCTGTTGGCCCAAGGCATTAGTCGAATTCTCTTAGCCATCAACAGACAATACTGACTTCTTTTGTTATATAATATACGACTGTACTTCGACGTTCTTGAGTTTCATAGCAACCATAAAGATGAAGCCGGGGCCCCTGTGATGTTACCGAGTGCACGACCAAACACTTCATGAGATCCATCACTGTATGTATTGTTTATGGGTTTGCATTCTTACATTGTAGCTTTTCAAAAAAGTCAAGCTTATGATCCCGAACTGTTTCGCAGCAATTTTTGCAAAATTTGCAATTTATTACAAGCGTACCATACTATTTCTGGAAGGTTCGTTGTAGGAATATCTCTTCTCCAGAAGGTGATCCATCAATGTAATGCTGTTTCCACTATACTTAACCTTCAAAAATCACCATTTATTTCCCTGTAGTGATACAATTGAAAAGTAAAAGTTGATGGGGAGTAAGAAATCAATGCTTGACTCTGAGGAGAATCGAACTCACATTGTCTATGACACCAGACGCCTGGCCACACAGGACAGGCGCTCTATCCAGCACGGCCACATCGCCCCCCACTAACACGAGAGGTTCAGTAACAGGCTTTATAGAACGCCGACCTTTACGACTCGACGATGTTGAAACAACAGAATAATACATATACATTAATATACACATATACATTAATATACACATATACATTAATATACACACAGTTACTCAGGGAGATACAATGCAAAGGGATGTGACGCAGTGGGCTAGTCGTATTTGTTTTCTCTTAAACAGAAATATAGCTTGTACTTTCCCAAGTTATCTGTGGGTTCGTCTGGTGGCATGCAGTGTGATGCAATAAATGTCTTTCGATTGTAGACAAAAGAGTACATCTTGCGAATGCGTACTGAATGTCGGATCTGACGACATGTCTTAATAACCTGCTTTTAAGAGCCAATTCTCGACAGATTTTTATTGAAATCAAAACAGCGCACCGTCTAAAGTCCCATATTTCACGCGAAAAATAGTTAGCTATCTTTCAATCAATTACGCTTTAATTAACATTTGTTATCTCCGTGCGCCATCTAACCCATGATCAACAGACTGAACCACACGCGACTCGGCTGGATAGCGTATAAAACACATACACAATAGCAGCACTTACATGTCCGTGTATCTGCACGCACGAAAAAAACGCAAGAACCCACGAATGAGTGAAGTGCAGAATGCGCATGCCGCTGAACACTGTGTTTCACTTCCGATCATCTATCATAGTAACCCATGCATCGATTCTCTAGAACCGATGGCCAGTATTTTCAAGATGGCTAGTATTGTCACGATGGCAGTGCCCGTACAATTACTGATGGATCTAGCTCCAAATTATTATTAATCGTTATTATGACTGGCGTAAACCCGTCCTTCGGACGGGGAAAGACCACATATGAGAATGCGCACTGAAGAAAGTAAGTATATGTGCGAGGTTAATTGCTTGGGACTCAGAATATTCACTTTCCTATTCGAATACATGTAGGACAGAAATATAATGGGGGACTTGCACAACAGAACCAGGAGATAAACAAGAAGCGACAATTCTGTCAGTTGATTGGCTAAATGGGCCAAAATCGACAACCAGGTAGTGGCAGTCAAGGAATCTGGCTGGAAAGTTGGCATTGTGCAAGGCCCCCATTGGAAGCGAGATCTTTGGCTGATAAAGTTCAGCAATCTGTAGCAAGTATCCGATATCAATTATCATTTGTAGTATTGGTTCTTATTTGTTTTGCCTAACAATCACATTATTTGCTTAAGCTCCCACACACAACCCTTTGCCTCTTCCTTCCCTCCTTCCCGGACTCTCTGCGGAGCGCCTGTCTCCAGGATGTTATAATCCATAATTCAGGTCTGTAAACTCCATACCAGCCCTGCAAGCAGATGTGGGTATAATAGTCAGATGTCCCAATGTGAAAGTTTAGCGCCCCGTAAACATTTTCTCCTGCATACGTACAACCATTTCTATTGCATAAATAGGATCACTGCGCATCTTTTCTGACCGGTTGTCAGCTTGCAGGTGTGTGCATGAGTTGTCGGTGCGGGGATTTTGAATAAATTTGCCAAAAAACAACTAGTTTCACAAAATCATTCATAACTGTGATGCATGTTCACTCTGACTATCACGTTATGCGTCTTTTTATAGCCACTAGGCGTGGTTAAAAGGTGTGAACAGTTCAGAATGTTCTAATGTATCTACTGGATGCAATGTAAGAAAACGTTCAGAAAATGGAGATTTTTCCTCCATGTTTGATTTTTTAAATTTTAGTAAATTTACTACAGTATGTTCTCTAAGCAACCAAACTATCTTATCAGGATATCTAAATTTGTGCAAACAAGTGCGCTTCCCCTCAAAATTCGAATGATCGGACAATAGGTTCGTGTAACCGATCAATGACTGGGAATATTATCCCACACCCCATTTTCAAGAAATTGGTTAAATTTGAGCTTTTTGTGAAAGAGGTAGAACGGGACAAAATATTTGCGATGAATGTGATAGATGGTAATCGCTAATCATTCTAATGTATTAAAACATTAGTGTTTCTAATAAAAAAGCTGCTAAACTGCATTTACCTGACATAAATTTAGCATTATCGGCCAATTTGTATGAGAAGATCCCACTTTCTCGGTGTGTCCTGACCCTACAGTAGCATGAGTTTTTCGTATATATGAGTATGCTAGCGCATCTCCATAGATGTGTACTTATGTACCTCAAAGCCAGTGTTTCGAAATCTTTCGAGAATATAACTTATGTATATCATCTCAGGCATATTTCTCATCAGGGGTCACGCCTCAGTCAAGTATAGTTATCTATAGATGATACAAGTCTCGCAGGTGCCAATCGCGTCAGCATTCTGTTCGCCGTACAGCTATTAGATCTTAGATTTCCGAAGGAGTTCTTTTAAACTCCGTCCTCTTCTGTATACACCGATCGGATGATGTTGGAATAGTCGGCTGGTTTTGGAGTCAGTCTGTATTATATGCCAGTATTTTTTTAATAATTTTTATCAGCTGGCGTGATCCGGGTTGGAATATTGTGATGAATCGCGTCGGCTTGACAAATACCGGTTGAGTCTGCTTGTGCTTGGTTCTGTGTGGAAGTTTTCGATCTCTCAGAGTGTTCAACCTCCATAAGGGCTTTCTCGATTTCACTCTGTTGGTATCCCCTGAGTCTAAGTTTATTTTTGAAGACTAACTTTCTCGTAGAGTTATCCACGCGACCTTAATGGAGATGATTAGTATCCTGATATTCTATAACAAACGCCGCATATCAACTGCTTCGTTTCAACTCATTATGGACAGAATGAAAACAAGACGTTTATCTAGTAAACAGAGAAAACGCTACAAGAAGTAGAGACATATTAATTATGTCAATATCAACCTCTCGAGATTGGCAATAGCCAAGACATATATTAGAAATATCTCAAGTCTGATGTTAACAGATAATGATACTATTTTTCTGATATCCCGGGGATTATCATTCATTCCGACGACTAATATAAGAGAACGGGATATTGTAACAGATTTCGGACGAATGGCGAACGAGATGAGACGTACAGAGTTTTTCTCCGACTCACCATCAACGCACAGGCAACATAATCCATTTTATGTTAAGTCGAAATTCGTGGCACCACTAGCCTCCAATAGCATTGAAGATTACCTCTTAGCTACGAGACTTGAGCTATCGTCACACGCCAAAGAACCGCACAAAGACAACCTGTCAAACGGCGAACGCCAATCACTCAATAAATTGACATCAGATAAATGTGATGTAATTATCACTTCTGCTGACAAGAATAATATAACTGTAATTCTTGACAAAGGTTTATACATCAAGGAAGCAAATCGACGGAATACACTACGTCGTGATTGATTGTATCAATGTAAAAGAGATGCATAGAAAGGTGCTAAACCTTGTATGCAAACTTAGACAGGAAGAAGTGATGGGCAAGGACACCTACAAATACCTGTATGATCCGCTACTCAAGATTAAAATTCCCCACATGTATTTGCTACCTAAGATTCATAAAATCAAGCAAATCCTGGAGAAACTCGACCCGATGAATCCTGGCGACATATCTAATATATCTGTGCCGGGACGATCGATTATCTCGCAATGCGACTCACCTACTTCGAAACTGGGGAGATACTTAGATTTCTTCCTGTTGCCTATTATTAAAAGGCAACATACCTATCTTGCGGATACTTCAAATTTCATTAATGAAATAGGAAGTATGCCCATCCCGAGCAGTGCTATCCTTGTTACATATGATATCACCTCGCTTTACACTAATCTGAGATTTGAAGAGATAGCCGCAGCCCTGAAGACTGATCTCACGACGAACAACGATATCGTATATGCCCCAAAAAGGCCATCGATAGAATTACTGGTAGAAATAGCCAACCTTATCCTGACAAAAAACAAATTTGCAGTTAATGGTCAATCCACACTGGGATTTTAATGGTAAATATTACCGGCAAAACGTGGAAGCACCAATGGGGGCAATTCCTTCACCTGAGTTATGTGATTCTGCTATTTATGGTTGCGGCATAATGTCCTGCTTCACAAACGATACCGGGACGATGGCTATTGGATTCATAATGGTCCAGAAAAAGACGTACGAGACTTCTTTGAGATAGCAAATAATGCCCATCCTCTGTTAAAGTTTACTTTCGAGATATCGGACAGATCTATCAGGTTTTTGGATACCGTAAAACTTAAAGGGGAGAGATTTGAACGCAGTGGTATTCTGGACATCAAGTGTCACACCAAGGCAACCGAAGCATACCAGTACCTACACCGAGAATCGGCCCATCCACCCTCCTGCTTCAAATCCTTTATAAAAGGAGAGGCAATTAGATACGCAAGGAACTGCAATAATTCCAGTGACTTCTGCGAGAAAGCTAAAGTCTTCAAAAATAAACTTGGACTCAGGGGATACGAACAGAGTGAAATTGAGAAAGCACTCATGGAGGTTGAACACTCTGAGAGATCGAAACTTCTACACAGAACCAAGCACAAGCAGACTCAACCGGTATTTGTCAAGCCGACGCGATTCATCACAACATTCCAACCCGGATCACGGCAGCTGATAAAAATTATTAAAAAATACTGGCATATAACACAGACTGACTCTAAAACCAGCCGACTATTCCAACATCATCCGATCGGTGTATACAGAAGAGGACAGAATTTAAAAGAACTCCTAGACCTAATAGCTGTACGGCGAACAGAATGCTGACGCGATTGGCACCTGCGAGACTTGTATCATCTTAGATAACTATACTTGACTGAGGCGTGACCCCTGATGAGAAATATGTCTGGGATGATATACATAAGTTATATTCTCGAAAGGTTTAGAAACACTGGCTTTGAGTACACATCTATGAAGATGCGCTAGCATAATCATATATACGTAAAACTCGGGTTACTGTAGGGTCAGGACACACCGAGAAAGTGCGGATCTTCTCATACAAATTGGCCGATAATGCTAAATTTATGTCAGGCAAATGCAGTTTAGCAGCTTTTTTATTAGAAACACTAATGTTTTAATACATTAGAATGATTAGCGATTACCATCTATCACATTCATCGCAAATATTTTGTCCCGTTCTGCCTCTTTCACAAAAAGCTCAAATTTAACCAATTTCTTGAAAATGGGGGGTGGGGTAATATTCCCAGTCATTGGTCGGTTACACGAACCTATTGTCCGATCATTCTAATTCTGAGGGGAAGCGCACTTGTTTGCGCAAATTTAGATATCCTGATAAGATAGTTTGGTTGCTTAGAGAACATACTGTAGTAAATTTACTAAAATTTGAAAAATCAAACATGCATGAAAAATCTCCATTTTCTGAACGTTTTCTTACATTGCATCCAGTAGACACATTAGAACACTCTGAACTGTTCACACCTTTTAACCACGCCTACTGGCTATAAAAAGACGTATAACGCGATAGTCAGAGTGAAAATGCATCACAGTTATGAATGATTTTGTGAAACTAGTAGTTTTTTGGCAAATTTATTCGAAATCCTCTCACCGACAACTCATGCACACACCTGCAAGCTGACAACCGGTCAGAAAAGATGCACAGTGATCCTATTTATGCAATAGAAATGATTGTACGTATGCAGGGGAAAATGTTTACGGGGCGCTAAACTAAGCCACTTTTTCACATTGGGCCATCTGACTATAACAGCTATTACTCGAACAGTCCGTTTAAACTAACAGCCAATGAATGGACGGCGCTGCAGCGTGCATCGCCGTGTTCACAGACAAGCCGAATTAAAAGAATACGCTGTAGAACTATCTCTTGGATGTCATCGAGCAAACGAAACTTGGGCGTCTCTCAAGTCAAAACAATCACAGATACGTACCACTGAATTCAAAGGGGATGAAATATACGACACATTACCTGGCCAAATATGGCCATGAGGTCATGAGGTCGTGAATGTTATTCGACACTCATGAAAAAATTAGGTCTGGTTATATAGCTGTGCCATATTCCGCCATGGTACGGATTGTCAGGCGAATCATGGCTATAGGGACGATGCAGGCTGTAGGGATCTGAAAGAGGTCGGGCATACGTCTATGGAGATGTTGAGAAAATGCACTCTTTTCCGAAATTTGACCGACTATCGACATAACGGTAACTAGGCTGTGAGTGGGGTGGGCGGCGGGATTATCCATCCTTTTCACCAGCCCCCTGGTACCCTCCCACCAATCAAGCCCTCTCGATTTATCTTCTGTTGCAACCCTTTGGTTCTCTAGGAATCAGCTCTAGCCCATCCATCCCGCTCAGCTGGTCACCGGGGTATATACTGACTAATGCCAAATGCATACGTAAAAATCGTATATCCAAAGACATATAGCCACATTTCCATCCCCGTCAGAGCTTCATGCGTTCATCTGCAACAATTTAGAAATTTTCCTCAAGAGCAAGACTGGATGTAATTATCTTCATATCGATTAGGATTGTGGATATTGTGAAGAACATCATCATGTCTTCCTGGCATCATTGAAAACTGATGGCAGCTTCTCTTTTGTAGGAAATCATCTTGTGTTTTTATTTTGTTTTATTTCATACACATTTGGAATTTCTGCTAACTGCCATACGAAATAGGTCTTTCGATTATAGACGAAGAGCTGAATATTGAATGTCGTATCTGACGTTTGCTATCTTAGCCAAATAGAACAAGATTTGTCTCCCTTTTACCATTGGATAAAGTGCATAACATCTTAATATCTTTTATTATATGAGCCCCCCAATGGGCGTTAGATGCCACTTTTGAAATTTTTCTCTCTTAGATCACCCTCAGTGACCCCAATACTGTCCTGGCGAACTTTCTTAACCTTTCGCAAAAAAAAATGTGGCTGTACCTTGGACACAAACAAGCAGAGACGGTTTTCGTAAATTCTGGCGAGATTATAGTGAGACTGTTCAAATTTGATAAGCATCATGCTCGGAGTGGCCTGCTATTCACTGTGATATTAACTGGCGATCTGGCAACTACGAATGACACAATCGTCACAATTGCGACAATAGGTTCATTAGTGGTTGCTACAAAGCGATCTTCTAGTGACATCTGACAAGCTTATAACTTGCTACCTAACGTGATTTCCTAATGCTTATGGCCGACATAATGATAAACTATCGCATTGAACCTGCTTAGACATTACAATACTACAAATACACTACTATCAACTTGGTAGATACTTCATGTGGGAAGCTATTGTCCGAGTCTTTGTGCAACTGAAAAGGCTCAATTCTAGACACATTGTTGTCCCCAGTCTTGGCTATTATATGCATTATCTCGTGATCCTTACATGGAGTATGAACCATCAACTGCTACCCTTCACAGAAATAGAGCGCGCGTCTTATCTGTGCCTTTCTTGTGTCCTATATGTGCCTTGTACAGGTGCTGATCTCAAAATTGCGTCGAGACTGCTGTGCCGTGAATGCACCCTTCAAAATTGCGCCCGAGAGGGACGCGCGCACTAACTGCGCCCCAGAAAGAACTCTACTTTCGGACTGCACCATGTATGCGCCTTGCAATAACTTGCGCCTTGCAATAATTTGCCTCTGAGGATGACTGTGTCCTATCTACGCCCTGTGGACATAACTTTTATTTCAGAATTCGAACTGTGCCCCAAATTGTGCCCTTTGGACATAATCATTTTACCAAAAATTCAGATTATATACTTGTGCCTTCTGGACTTTTGTCCACCAGCATTCATATAGCTAGTATTCATCTAGGACTCCACATGCATGCTTTTATAAAACTCTAACTAAACAAATTCTTACACAAAAATTTGAACGGCATCCCATCTGCCTTCTCCACTATTGTAGAGTTCAAGTTCGTAATGTGACGTATGAACCTTAATAATTTTAATAATATTATTTCAACAAATTGTCACATGACCTCTATCTTATTGGCTGATGTCAGCAAAAGACAGAAAGACATTGGTTTTCGAGAAAAACATTTTAAACTGGAAGATTTCATGCCAATTCAACAGCATTTTTGTGAGTCTTTTGTCTCGGCTTTCACTCAATATGTAATGCAAATGGTTTCAGATGTATGTAGAAGAAATTTGAAGACCAAAACTCAAAGTGGAATTATCTGACCCTGTCCAGTAAACCTCAACCTAAGGTCTATCAAATCAGGGGAAGACTAAAGCGCTTCTGAATAATGTGGCACTTTTTTGGACAGTTGTACATTTCCATATAGATTCGGGAAGGTGATGTGAGGGAATTAGTTTCCCATAAGATACAGTTCTTCCCACCTTGTCTTCATATTCATGTCGGCACAGAGCAGGCAGTGGACGATGACAGCATCACCTATAACTGTACAGTCTGCGTTTTAGGTGGCTGAGATTACCCAAGCTGCTCAAGATATTTTAGCAGATCAGGCGTCGTGCTTGGCAAATCGAGTTTGCCTATCTGAGGTAGAAGGTTGAAAGAACTATATCTCATGGAAAATGGAAAAGCCGTGATTCTGAGAGCATCCAGCGCCGGAAGTCAACGGTACAAAACCAATACCTCTCCAGTTCAACTCGGATTGCAGATAACTTGTTGCTGGTCTGGAAAAGGGTTCCGGAGTGGCATTGCTTTCTCTTCGATTGGGTTTGGTAAAGAGTTAAAAAGACAAACATTCTGATATGGTCAGGTATCCATCTTGAATAATTCAGGTGTTCCAAGGCAAAGAACAAAAGAGTCTATGTTGTCTGTGTTCTTAGAACAAGACGAGCATAAGGGTTTCCTATCTAAGGATAAGGTCCAGTAGGGCATCATAGTACCCCCACGAAACGTTTTACCTTAGCCTCGAAATACAAAACAAAAACAAGCAGGAACTGGAACTGTCTGACCCGATATCTTATCTTATTGCGGTCATTTTCAGATTGTTTGCATACTCATCTAAGTGTAAATGATCATGGCTAAATTCAAAATGGTTGCTATAAGGTACATTCAGAAAGTTGCGTTTTTCGATGTTCTATTATTCATTATTTTTCAAGGACATAAATCTAATTTAGTAAGCCTAAAATAATCATTCTCCATCGTATAATTTTGTTTTTGTGAATAACAATCAAGAAATAAGAAAACAAACAATCTGTAAAAGTTACAGGCCGAGAAATTCATGTCAACAAGATGACGTCACTGACATTTTTGTGGTGACCATCTTGATCTTCTACGAAAATATATAGGGAGCGAACAACTCCCCCACCCGGCCCAAGAATGCAATAGACAAAATAACTCAGGCCGTAGATCTCGTAGAATCAGATACATGTAGTATCATCCATAGGAAATATATACCTACTTGCATTTTATCAGTGTGACAAATCGGATTCAATGAAATAAGCTATGTTTTGATACCAATTCGTACTTTGTTTTCATGTGAATACTCGAGAAATATCAAGAGGTCTTCTAGGCTGAAACTGATCAGTAGTCTACAAGAGATATCATTCATGGGATGTTTCTTTGTTTATAGAGTTGCTTGAATTTCTCATTAAAAATATCTATGTGAAATTTGGCAACACAATATATCAACAACATATAGGTATTCCAATGGGCACTAATTGTGCACCCCTATTGGCTGACCTATATCTGTTCTCTTATGAATATGACTATATGCAGGCGCTTTCAAAAACCGATCCTTCAAAGCCCGTTCCTTCTCATTCACCAAACGCTATATAGACGATCTTCTCGCTGTGGATAATCGCTATATAAATGACGCAGGGAAGGATATATATCGACCTTCACTGGATTTGAAGGAAACTACAGATAACCCTACACGCACATCATATTTAGACCTATATATCTATAAAAATGAAGCGGGCCTTCTCTCTCGTCGACTGTATGACAAAAGAGATGATTACAATTTCGACATCGTAAACTATCCCTTTCTGGACACTAATATTCCAGTGGGGCCTGCATATGGCGTATACATATCACGCCAAGTAGCATTTGCTAGATCCTGTGTTAAATGTGACGATTTTAATCAACGTCACAAAACATTGTTGCAGAAACTGATAAAACAGGGCTACACCACCAAGCGCCTCCACTCAAAGTTTCTCAAATTTGGCGATACATATCGCATGGTGATAGCAAAATACGAGCGTAGCGTGCAAGATCTATGGCGTTACGTTTCGTAACTTGTGTCTAATTCCGCTTAACCCGGGGCTAGGGGCCGTATGAACCCATGTACTTCAAGATCCTCATGGTACTCATATGAACAGTCATAATCAAAGCGTGACTGAGATCCATCATTCGTTAGATGACGACTTTAAAACGAATATTATTGATTAAGAATACTGATCAGCGATACGGATTTGATATTTTTGGAACATCATGATGTCTTGCCGGCATCATTGAAAACTGTTGACCGCTTCTCTCTTGCAGGAAACAGGCCTATGTTTATGTATACTATGATTGTCTTTTTGAATTTGGTGCTAATACTTTTATATTGAATAGGTCTTTGGATTATGGACGCGGATATTCTCTAATGGACGACGGCTGAATTATGAATGACGGACCAGACGCTTGTAATTCAAGGAAGCATCTCGTAAACTATGGCGCTTTTATCCGCCCTGTAACGGTAATCTTGAAAATTAACGCTAAGAGGCCTAATTATATGTAGGCCCTTCAAATATATTGCTACCGAGGAAGGGTTAATGTCTATATCTCAGCCACCAGTTAGATAGAGTCTCCGTCACAATGGGGGATTCTTTGTAAGAGAATCGAAACTTGAACAGAACAATATGGTTGGTTAGTGAATCTCCGAAGGATTTTCTGTTTTCTTGAACTTTTGGTGACAATCTACCTGCAATGGAATGCGAACAGTGAGTGATCCAGAGTAGATGTCCTATGATTAAAACACCATGGCATGTTTGTCGCAAGGTTTTGTTGCGAAAGGTCGACCTATTGTCACATTTCACCAGAAACGCAGCTTCCAAGTGCTTCAAGTGTATATCAACAACCCTTTGCGCAAGTACATGATCCACCGCTTGTAACAAGTGTGCCAGTGAATTGGAATCTGAGGACCTTTGGTGATTGCTTACGGTTTCAATCAACATGTTCCAAAGTACTAAAATCGTTTTAGTTGGGGTCTGTATATAGTGATAGGGGCCGTATGAACCCATGTACTTCAAGATTCTCATAGTGCTCATATGAACAGTCACAATCAAAGCGTGACTGAGATACATCATTCTCTAGATGACGACATTACAACGAATATCATATGGATTCAGACTACTGATCAGCGATACGGATTTGATATTTTTGCAACATCGTGATGTCTTGCCGGCATCATTGAAAACTGTTGACGGCAGGAAACTAGCCCATGTTTATCTATACTATGATTGTCTTTTTGAATTTGGTGCTAATGCTGTTATATGGAATATGGAATAGGTGTTTGGATTATGGACGCGGATATTTTTTAATGGACGACGGCTGAATTATGAATGACGGACCAGTCGCATGTAATCCTATGGATAAATCCTATGTATTCTTCAATGGTCTGTGAGAATATTGTCCCATTAATGTTTGGTCAATGAGAAGGAAAAGGGCATGTTTAGCAGCCACAGATGATTTTGATAATGATGTTGGGATCAGCAAGATGTCGCTCATTTATTGAAATTCTAGAATACAATCATCAGGTCCGGCATTCAGTAGTTAACCGTCGTCCAATCTTATTCACACGACATTGCTAGCACCAAATTACAAGCGGGTATAAAGTTGATTTTCTTAATTGTCTCGATGTATAGTGAACTATATTCTCTTTCACCAAAATGTCTGTAGAATAACTGCCGAGCTTCGCAATACGATCTACATATTTGACAGTTAAGTCATTTACCTTTTCAAGTTAGGTCGTCACTGGCACGAGCATGGCGTCCAAACGAGACCACCAAAAGTGTTTTTACATTATAAAAGGTTCATGGTTACTGAAATATTCAAACGAGTGTCATATTGAATTTGACTTGAAAATCCAATAGAATGAAAGATAATATCAGGTCAATTTCAAACGATGACAAGATGGACTCGATCCCGATCTGCATTTCAGTGTACAATAATTATTTCTGGTGTGTGTGAGGGTGTGTGTACATACCGGGAAACAGGATAATGGCCTTAGTATGGATATTGTGTGATTTCTGCGTTGTTTGGAAAAACATTGAAAATTGGCTGAAAGTTATAGAAACTTGACACGAAATCACAGTGACAAACCAAGTCATGGAGCATTTAATTATGATTAAATTGTCAAATTAGATTACTGGTGGGCCATATCGTTACACACCGCCTTCTACCTGGTATAATTATGATATCCGGTCTATCGCGATGGCGGCCGGTAGCAGGCGAGAGTTAACCTTCACATCTACAAAAGCCGATTTCCCACGTTGTTCTTCTGTGAGAAGGAATAAGTACACGGTAAATACAGTGATAGCATAAAGAGAACACGAAACACGCCCTCATTTCAACAATACCTTCCTTTTAATCTGGTATTATTTATAACTTACGGGACCAAATATCTAGTATGACAGCCTGTAATTTGTCTGAGTTCCTTTGAAGGGATATATATATATTAATACCCTTTAAAAAACACATCCAGATCGTCGTGCATAGACGAACAAGAGCCTATTTGGCACTATGGACTACGTCACTGAAACGACATTTACGAGTCTTAAGGGTTTCAGGGAGTTGCTGGTGATCAGTAGCCTTAACAATGACCTTTGTTCTGTCCTGGTACCCGATAAGTGGCGTCCCACTACAACCTCCCAGTAGCGGCAGATGACCTGTACAACGTGGCTATGACGTATAGGGAGAAACCCACGCCCACACGGTTCAGTTTGAATCTGACCAAACAACTCCTTCAGTTTTACACATGAGCGAACTACTTTTCATATGCTCTGCCCATCCAAACGGAGAAAATAATCTCTAAATCATTCTTTTTAACGCTGGATCAACAAAGGTATAATGCAGAATTGAAAAGTAATCGGAATTTTCGACAAACATCGCTTTTACTATAGGTGATGTCACTTCCGGTGGTGTGCTGTTCGGGCGAGAATCGTGGCTGAAAATCTGACTGGTGACTGGGATTTTATCATACCCTAGTGAAGTGGTTGGTCCCACTAGTGCACCCTCTCATAAAAATGTGGTGTTCAGTGGTTTCTAGATTTTATTATCCTCGATGTCGTTGACCTTTCGACCTCAATAGATTTCTTGTTGTCCCCGCCGCAACGCGGCCGGGAACTTTAAAATGGGTCTCGCTTATTCGTGTCCGTGGATGTCCGTGGGCGCCACGGGTTCTTGTTGTAATATACTGTGCATGTCCGTGGATGTCCAATCAAATTCTTCACAAGCGATAACGTCCAAATGCTTTGTCGAATTTCTTCGAAATTTGGCGTATGCATTCTTTGTGACAAGATGTTTATTGGTATTGTGTTTCGGCAAGATCTGCTCATAGGTGGCGCCACTAAGATTCTTTCCGTTCTTCCATGCTGCAAGCGATAACTTTGAAACGCTTTCTCGGATTCCTCCGAAATACCCTTCCTTTCCGGGTAATAACTTGAAAACGCTCATCGGATTCTTCTCAAATTTTGTATGCATACCATGCCATATGAGACCCCCACCCCCCTCTTCACTTACAAAACCATATGAGATGCCGCTTGGAATTGAGTTTCGCCCACACTTGAGCGTACAGGTGGCCCCACCTGGTGGCAACTTCTAAATTTGGTTTCCGGGCAATAACTTCAGAACTGCTATCGGATTCTTCCCAATTTGGTATGCATATACCTTGCCATGAGATATTGCTTGGGAATGCGTTTCATCAACTTCTGCTTATAGGTGGTGCCACCTGGTGGTAAAATATGTTTTCGGGCAATAACTTGAAAACTGCTCATCGGATTTCTCTCAAATTTAGCATACATGTACCATGCCAAGAGATGTTGCTTGGGATTGCCTTTCGTCACTTGCACTTACTGGTGGCAAAATTCCAAAGTTTGTTTCCGGATAATAACTTGAGAACCGCTCATCGGATTCTTCTTAAATGTGGCATGAATATACCATGACGTAAGATGTCGCTTGAGATTGCGTCTCGCCCACTTGCGTCTACAGGTGGCGCCACCTTGTGTCAGAATCTAAATTTGGTTTCCGGGCACTAACCTGAAGACCCTCCTCGGATTCTTCTCAAATTTGGTATGCAGATACCATGACATGAGACGTCCCTTGCCATTGTATTTCGCCTAGCTGCTACTGCCTACAAGTGGCGACACCTGGTGGAAAAATCCGAAATTTGTTTCCGGGCAATTATTTGACAACTGCCCATCGGATTCTTCTCAAATGTGGTACTCATATGCCATAAGATGTCGCTGGAGATTGTGTTTCGCACACTTTCCCCTGGAGATGGTGCCACCTGGTGGCAAAATCTAAATTTGGTTTCCAAGCAAGAACATGAGGACCCCTCCTCAGATTCTTCCCAAAGTTCGTGTGCTGATACCATGCCATTAGATGTCGCTTGAGATTGCGTTTCACCCACTTGCACCTACAGATGGTGACACCTGGTGGCAAAGTCTAAATTTGGATTCCGGTCTATATATAGGTTGAGGATGCCTTCAGATTCTCGTCAAATTTGGTTTGCAGATAATATGCCATGAGACGTCGCTTGGGGTTGCATCTCGGTTATATAATTTCCTTGCTTCACTGCGTGGAAGCTATATTACAGCAGCAATCAACGTTCAGTCAGCCGTTCTGAGTTGATCTCAAAACTTGGGGAGTTGCCTCCCTCATGTATATCTCCTGAGACCAACAACGCTCAAAAATATCGCTGCCATTTCGGCGAGGAACCTAGAATCCTCTGGCTGCTTGTTTGCCATAAGCCTGAGGTATTCTTGGAGTTTGATCACAATCCATATCATTGGACTGGAGTAACAGCAGAAATTTTTCAGCATTTTCCTGCTGGGGCGTTGGTCTTTGACCTGTTTGACCTCTGACAATTTTAGTACCTGACATATCGTTTCTGATGCAGCCACTCAAAAAATAATTTGAATTTCGATGAATATTTGATCTTGATCTTTGACCTTTGACCCCAATTTCGTTTTGGAGATACATCTTCTTTCAATTTATTCACTTGCAAAAAAATGCAATTTTCAAATACTGACCTTGACCTTTGACCTATTGGCCTCAATTTTGGTACTAGTCATCGGCATGACCACAAGGTTGTCCTGGTTAATTTTAGAGGAATTGGTCAATTTGTTGCAAAGTTAAGAAACTAAATAACGGAAGTCGAGATGAGAAGGAATATGTGCCTGACATAGGACTTCGCAGCTAAAATCCAAACAAGAGTTTAAATGGCACTGTGGACTATGTCATTAAAACAAAATCTGTAAATTTGAGCGATATACAAGAGGTGTGAAGAATTGACGACGTCTGGCGACTAAAAAGCAACCATATGACTCTAGAGGAAAGCTTCCCTCGACGCCTCACATTCAGACCCGAGAATACGGTGGATTCTCGGACGTAGCATTGGTATCTCAGCCGCGCTTTTATTGCAGCTGTTCATGTACATAGCACCGGCTTAAGCGAAATTAGATACGCTAGCTCGGGAGCTGTGGTGACAGATCAGCTCAAGCAAATAACTCATCTGATGTTAATGAATGAGCATCGAGGACGTCTGATGGAGTAAACGCCTCCACATGGGGTAAACCTGGTAAATAAACTAACCGGTAATGTCCGACGTCGTTCGGCTGAAAGTGTTACATGTACGTGTTACTGTGAGCTGCCGGTTGTCAGTGACCTTGGCCGTTGACCTTTGACCTAAACCTTGATAAGCGAAACATTTATCGCTTTCCACCAATGCATCCACTCGCAAAAATGTGATTTTCAAAATTGTCCTAATTATTTTTTTATCTCCAAGGCCTCGAACTGAATAGGTTTTTGTTTGCCATAAGCGTTAGGCATTCCTGAAATTTGATCATAATCCACATCCTTGGACTGGATAATCTTTTCAATAATTTCGTATTTGGGAAAGGGGCGCACCTTGACCTAGACTTTTGACCTATTTGAGATTTCATTTCAGTAGCTGGCATATCATCTGCCACTGTTGTATCCACTCAAAAAATGAATTTCGATGATTTCCAGATTTTTGGGGCACGGTGACCTTGACCTTTGACCTACTTATCTTTATTTTGCTACGCGATATCTGATTGACGCCATAGTTATCCTGGTGAAATTTGATAGAAGTAGGTCAATTTGATGAAAAGTTAAGGAACTAAATAACAAACATCGGGAGGAGAAGAAGAAGGATAATTTGTATTCCATAGGACTTCACCAGCTATAGCTGACATAGTCCAGAAAACAAACCAACGAGAAACCTGACAGGCCAAACAAATTCAATATTGATCAGAAAAGATAATATTTAAAATACAGGTGAGGTTGTTTATGTTATGTGATAAACAAAGGCAAAAAAAAATGCAAAAAGTCGAAGCTATTAATAAAGCGAGTTAACACGTCCTAGAAGTTCTATCTAGCTTTTGAATTTGGGGTCAGTTTTGGTTTGTCTCATTCTTATGGTTCGACAAACTCTTTTCCAATCCATCACTGAGGACATATCTGACTGTCTGATCTCCGGGTCCTTTATACGCTAATACAATCCAGTATAATAGGTTTAGAGGAGTTGTAAACCTTCGAGAGAAGTATATGGGCCCTTCGCACGCTATGTTCAAATAACTGCGCTTTTTGTCCCTTGACTTCGTGGAGCGATATAACTCGCCAAAGCCCCCTTACGCTTGAGAACACACTTGACTGCTTTAGAAAACACCTCGCTACAGTTTTCTATAAGAGTTTCTGTGTCTGTAGATTTAGTTACATGAGATTGTGAACATGATCTTCCTAACAGGGCAGCTGTCCTCGGTGACATTGTAAGGCTATACTGCTGAACCAGGGGACATTCTTGTCAGCCCCGGGGGTAGAAATATGTGCCGTCTGTGTTACCCTGACGAGTCCATCACAAGACAACAATGTGACTCATTCTGAGTGTCAGGACCTACCAGAAACCTAAATGTTCTTTGTCGTAAGACCTTTAAGCCTCGATAATATAGGGAATCAATCCGTTTTATGCAAGCCTTTGTCGTGGTGAAAAGTCAGTTAAATGGTACATTATCACCATTGCATATCCCTTACGTAACATACCTGGAAGTCCTGTGGGCCGATCGATTTCCCGCCTCAAGTCACGTGTGCGGCATATCGACATATATCCATAGTGTCCCGATTATAGAACGACATGACCACAAGAACGATTTCTATGATATCTACATGGACGATCCTTGTAATGTGTTTCATGAAACATTTCCATTGTGTCCGCATGGAAGATATCCATAATACCCACATGATCGACCGCTTGAACGATTCCCACGGTTTTACACATGAATGGCTTCACTGGTGTTCGCTTGAACGAATTCCATGGTGTCGACAGGGACAATTTCTATGATGTACGCATGGAGGATTTCCATGGTGTCCTCATGAAAGATTTCCCTGGTGCGCGCATGGAAGATTTCAGTGGTGTCCACATGGTCGTCTGCTTCAACGATTTCACGGTTTACGCGTGAATGGTTCCTCTGGTCTCCACATGAACGATTCCATGTTGTCCACAGGGTATGATTTCTATGATATATGCAAGACGTGAATAACTTTCATGATATCTTCATCTCCATGGAAGATATATACGATGTCCATATGGTCGCCCGATTGAACGATTTCCACGGTTTGTGCTTGAATGGTTTCTCTGGAGTCCACATGAACGATCTCTATGATGTCCACAGGGATAATTCCTATGCTGTGCGCATGGTTTCCTCGTGAAAGATTTGCCTGGTGCGCGCAATGATCGCCTGTTTGAACGATTTCATGCAATAAGCATGAATGATTTCCTGCTGCCCGCATGAACGACTTTCATGATATCCACAGACATAATTTCTATTATGTAAGCTCGGCATGAATGAGTTCCATGGTGTCCTCATGACAGATTTCCATGGTGTACGCGTGAATGGTTTCTCTGTGCCCACTTGACGATTTCCATGGTGTCCACAGTGATCATTTCTATACTGTACGCATGGATCATTTCTAAGGTGTCCTCATGAAAGATGTCCATGGTGTCCACATGCGTGAACGATTCCGACGCCGTACGCCCTTCAATGGTGTCCACAGCGATAATTTCTATACTGTACGCATGGACGATTTCCAAGGTGTCCACATGTTTGAATAATTTCTCCGGTGTCCGCAAACTATGGTAGGCCATCCCTGTCACAATTCATTGCGTTGGACGATAACAATTGTAATTTCAATAAGCCCCGAATTCCAAATTGAATGTATTGAAATTCAATTGCAATGTATTGAAAACAAAATGTGTATTGAAATGAAAACGTGTATAATCAATGCATTGAAAATCAACCACTGGCATGGCTTGTTACAGAGCTAGGTGCACCTGTTCTGACCCCGACATTTGCGTAACGAGAGTTTAGTACCGAACTATTAATTGTACAGTGAAATTTAAATAAAGCATTGATTTGATGGGCCAGGAAACCCGTATTGGAAGCAGCCCTCAAACCACAACTTCAAGCATCAAACAATCTCTTCAAATGTATGCTGCGGTGACCTGTATATATTCGTTCACATACAGCTTTTTACAAGCCTACCATCGAGGCACTAAACGGACTCCCCTTCAATGCGATTTTCCTTTTTTATTTTCATTCCCATTAGTTTTGAAAAGATTTGGTCAGGCGCCAAATCAGTTAAAAATCTAGCATGCTTTAGTCAGTGCAAATACTTCGACGATAGCTGTCCCCATCAAATAAAATTGTGTGATAACAGTAGTAAGACTGAAAATCTCATAGAAGGGCTCCGTTTAACGACTCGAGTTTTGACCCTGCTATAGTTCATCCAGTTAAACAGAGTTAAAGTTAAGTCCCGTTGACTTGCGTAGCCATTTTCATACCAGTAATATCGTAACTCTCTTCTCGAGATTGGGGATCGCCAGCCACGTTATGTAAGCTCCCCGACAGCTATAAATTAAGCGTGATAAAGAAGGAAAAACATTCTTAGTTGTTGCAATATTTGTAATCCAGTGTTATATAATGAGTCAGCAGAATGCCAAACCTCCAAGAAAAACCTCCTTTCATTGATTGATTTGCAATACATTTAAATTACATTTTTAATACATTGAAATTACATTTTAAACTTTAATACATTGATATTACATTTTCAATACATTGAAATTCGGGGATTATGTTTGGTTGATTTTCAATGTATTGATATTGCATTTTCAAAACATTGAAATTCGAGGCTTATGATTGGTTGATTTTCAATTTATTGATATTACATTTTCAATACATAGAAATTCGGGTAATATGATTGGTTGATTTTGAATGTATTGAAATTATAATTTCAATGCATTGGTATCTATTCAACACAACGAATTGTGGCAGTGATGGCCTACCCTAATAAACTAATCATATGCATTTTTGTCTCGGTATACATTGAGGTGAAGTATTTGCAACAGGTACTTAGTGATACGAGTTTGTGTCTGTATACATGTAAGACATACATTGCTGTAAGATTTGGGTATAGCTGTATCTACAAGAGAAACAATGTCATACGGGATGGGTGAAACTGTATCTAAAGAGATACTCAGGTATACCAGTTGTGAGCATCTGTATCCATAATTGATACTTAGGCATATGAGTTTTGTGTAGCTGTATCTACAATATATGCGTAGGCATACGAGATGTGTGTATTTGTATCTACAAGAGATACTTAGCCATACGAGTTTGGTGTATGAATATCTACAAGATATAGTTAGCCACATGGTTGGTTGTATCTGTATCCACAAGAGATACTTAGCCATATGAGTTTGGTGTATTTGTGTATAGAAGTGATACTTAGCCACAAAAGTTGGGTGTATCTGTATTTCCAAGAGATATTTAGCCATACGGGTTGGGGCTATCTGTATCTGCAAGAGATACTTAGCCATACGAATTGAGTGTATTTGTATCTACAAGAGATACTTAGCCATACGAGCTTGGTGTATGAATATCTACAAGAGATATTCAGCCACATGACTGATTGTATCTGTATCCACAAGACATATTTAGCCATACGGGTTGGGGCTATCTGTATCTGCAAGAAATACTTAGACATAAGATTTGGGTGAATTTGTATCTACAAATGATACTTAGCCGTACGTTTGAGTATATCTGTATCTACAAGTTACTTAGGCAAAATAGTTGGGTGTATTTATATCTCCAAGACATATTATTAGCTATTCAGGTTTTCCCCCGGATGTATGGAAAGTTACGACAGCCTCAGGGTGTATGAGTTTCAGGGAGGGTCGTAACTTTCCATACACCCGGGGGAAAACCTGAATAACGAATTTATTACCCCTCAAGCCTTTTTATCTTTTAGTAATAATACTGGGAAAAGGCCTATCATTCATAACCAATGGTACAACGGACAAATCCAACGGGCCATTTCAGTTACGAAACTGTCCGCATTTTGCTACGGCACTGTGAGAAAGTCGCGCCACACACAATCCATTCAATCTGCTTTCGTTCGGAATCGACTTTTATTTTTGGAACAAATGACACCTTTTGGGTGAGTTATGTGTCGGAAACTTCAGTGAAAATAATGCAGTATGACTTTATCCCATTAAATTTTGACGAGTGAGCGAAAGTTATTCCATAAATATTGAGATATGGTCAGCTGAACTTTCAAGGCGAGAGCGTCGTTTTCAATCGCAAGTGAGTTGTTTTCCATATACCCCGAGTAGCAAGACATCACTCGGGGTGTATGGGTTTATACGACCCGACCTTTTAACCAATCACAATCCAGATATTGAATACAAATCTGCTTGTGGGGTAATAATTAGCCATACGGGTTAGGGCTATCTGTACCGTATCTGCAAGAAATACTTAGCTATACAAAATGGGGGTATCTGTATCTACAAATGATACTTAGCCTTACGTTTGAGTATATCTGTAACTACAAGTTACTTAGGCAAAATAGCTGGGAGGATCTGTATCTAGAAATGATTTAGCCTCACGAGTTTGATGTATCTGTATCGCAAAGTGATACCTATCAATACGGGTTGGGACTATCTGTATCTGCAAGTGATACTCAGGTACACGAGTCGGGTGTATCTCTATCCACAATGATACTTAGCGAGTTTGGTGTATAGATCTGTATCAACAAGAGTAATACGAGTTGACCATATCTGTATCTGCAAGTGATAAGTAGTCATACGAGTTGGGTGTATCTCTATCTACAAATGATACTTAGCTACGCGAGCTTGGTGTATCTGTATCAACAAGAATAATACGAGTTGACTTTATCCGTATCTATAAATGGTGCTTAGCTATACGAGTTGAGTGTATCTGTATATTTAGCCAAACGAGTTGAGTGTATCTTCATCTCCAAGAGATACTTAGCCATACGAGTTTGGTGCATCCGTACATCCAAGAGATACTTAGCCATACGAGTTGAGCGTATCTGTATCTACGGGAGATATTTAGCCAAACGAGCTGAGTTTATCTGCATCTACAAGAGATACTCAGTCATTCGAGTTGAGTGTAACTGTATCTACAGGAGATACTTAGTCAAACGAGTTGAGTGTATCTGCATCTACAAATGATACTTAGCCATACGAGCTTGGTGCATCTGCATCTACATTTGATACTTAACCACGCGAGTTTGGTGTATCCGTATCTATAAATGATACTTAGCCATAAGGGTTGGGGATATCTATATCTACAATACATACTTAGCCAAACGACTTTGGTGTGTCTGTTTCTAGAAGAGATACTTAGGCATGCGGGTTGGTTGTATCTGTATCTACAAGAGAATCTTAGGAACACTAGGGGTGTATCTTTATCTGCAAGTGATTCATGGGCACACGAGTTGGGTGTATCTACATCGACAAGAGATACTTAGCAACTAGCCACAATTGTTGGGTGTATATGTATCTACAATAAATACGCCCCGTAGGGCTTTCGGGGATTGACCTGGGATGTCGTTGTGCACATCCCAGGTCATGTTAAGAATGAGCCTCAGCTCCTCAGACATCTTGTCGTAAGAGGCGACTAACTGAGGCACCGGTTCTCGGGTGTGAAAAGGAATAAGGCCCCATGCACCCGTGTGGTTCCCGAGTGTGAAAAGGAATAGGACCCAACGTCGTGATATGACTGAAATATAGTTGAAAGCGACGTTAAATCATATTCACTCACTCACTCACTTACAATCAATACTTATGCACACGAGTTGCGTGTATCTCTATCCACAAGTAATACTTAGTCAAACAATTTCGATGTACCTGTATCTACATGCTGTATATATGTGGATTGAAAGTTATATGAAATGCTGTATAAGTGGATTACCAGCCATATTAGTTTCTGTATGCGTATACTGACCGCCATATGAGTTGCTGTATGTACATGTTAGTGAATAGGCAGCCACATAAGTTGCTGTATAAATGGATTACCAACCATATTAGTTTCAGTATACGTGGATTGTCAGCCATATGATTTTGGGTATAAGTAGATTTCCAGCCAAATGAGTTGCTGTATAAGTGGATTTTCAGCCATATGAGTTGCTGTATCTCTGGATCAGAAGAAGATACTTAGTCGCCCTTGAAGAGAGGGCAAATATAGATCATGAAAAATGACATATATAATTAAAATACATAAAATACACCTAAGAATATTCTTCATTTTCTTAGAATATTATATGAACGTTTGACACTTTATGGTTTTTTTTAAGTTTTGGAATAAGGCGGCGAATTGACAATCATCACTTTACGTACCGGTATGAAGTCTGTAAAATATATATTCAGTGTTCTGTTACAGTTTAAGGTTAATTTCGTCACATAGTTCGCAATGCTGCAATGCACGCTGTTCCGACTCGATTTCACTAGGGCATGTGCAGCACTTTCTTCGGTCAGCAGTCTTTGTTTCGCCATCATTAAGTGAACACAAATCTATAACTCAGTTTATGTAAAAAGAAAATATCTGGACGGGAGATTTCCTACTGTGCATTAAAGTCTGGCATATAGAAACTGAGATTGATGTATAGTTTGGTGCATTGATGCATCATGCCTGTTGAAACGTGATTGATAGACACAGCCTAATAGCCACGTTGTTTATGTTTCCATTGTGACGGTGATAAAGATAATTCCGTTCTTGAAGTAATAGTTTAACATTTCAAGTTTTCGATCCTATGTTATGAGCGAACAGATAAAACGTTAATAAAACTATAGTGTATATAATTTTTGGCGTTTTTTTCTTCGACAAAATACAATGTTATTTCAAACGGAGGCGACGACACCAAGGCCACAGAAGCAGAAATAAGGTGGTATAAAACCAGTAAGGTAATAAATACGTTTTAACTGTAGATCATACTAAATTATATATAATATGATGTTAGGGTTTAGTGGGCGAAATTATTAGTTTATATTGGACAAAAACAAGTGCTCGAAAACACGTCGTAATTAATGTCGTAAAACTGTAGGCCAGACAATTTCTTCTTAGTTTTCTGCGCAGCGCAGTTGGCTTTGTAACAAATTTTCTTCTTATAAAAACGCGGTTATGTCCTACAAGATTTTAATGAGCGTACTCAACTAAAATCTCATCAAGTCGCGTGTTTAAGAAGGTAACGGGAAATAGGACGGGATGGGATCCTTTATTAAACACCCAGCATTCTCAAGTATTTATTTCGCGACGGGAAATTAAGTAGCCCCATTGCTACATTAAACTCTCGTTCGTGCGCTGCACGATAGACGTATACCCTCCTAGACCGTCCCAAACATGGCGACGCTTCCGGTCTCATCCGTCAAACTGTTTCTTTCAAAAATGGAGACGGAGGAATAGACTGACGCACTATTTCCGTTCGACTCCGCGTGTCGTTTCCGGTCTATTTTGCGCTCTATGAAGCGTTGCTTTCAAGGTGCAATTATTGCTTGCGCAGACGCTGGATTTTCACAACACGCGGTGGCTTTCTGATGATAAACGTCTCTCCTATTTCGTCTTTGTATTTGGCCAACATGTCATATTTCATGGTGATGGAGAATTTAGATTTTCCTCCGCTTTGATAGCTATAGTCACGAACTTTACTCTGCGTTAATTTTCTGCTGATGTGAGTGATACACTTGTGGTTATAAGCGATATTAACTTAAGATACATGTATGTATCCAATGGTTATATTTCACTCATACCAATAAAACTAAAACAAACAGCACAGGTATTTCCTACCCAAAACTTCAAATCATAAGAAACATGTAATTTTGTTCAATGTTCAGAATACACATCAGATTGGCGGAACATAATGAAATGGAAGGTATGAAGAGGCGAGAAAAAATAATGAAATATATTTCATTTTAGGGTGAATATTGTTGTGGTTAATATACGTATTTCAATATAGATTTCTTTTTCTAACAGTCAATGTGGAGGTGAAGGGCATGGAAATATTGTCCCAAATAATTTCCAACCCGAGTTCACAAAGAGACCGAATGGTAAATGTGATGAAATTGTCATGTTGGGGGAAATATCGCAAGACAGATAAATAACGAATGGTAAATGTGATGATATTGTCATGTTCGGGGAAATATCCCAAGACAAATAATAAAGAATGGTAAATGTGATGATATTGTCATGTTCGGGGAAATATCTCAAGACAAATAAATAACAAATGGTGAGTGCGGTGATAGTGTCATGTTCCGGGGAAATATCGCAAGATAAATAAATAACGAATGGTAAATGTGATGGTATTGTCATGTTCCGGGGAAATATCGCAAGACAAATAAATAAAGCATGGTACGTGTGATGATATTGTCATGTTCGGGGAAATATCCCAAAACAAATAAATAAAAAATGGTAAATGTGATGATATTGTCATGTTCGGGGAAATAACCCAAAACAAATAAATAAAAAATGGTAAATGTGATGATAGTGTCATGTTCGGGGAGATATCACAAGACAAATATGTAACGCTCTGAGAATTGCAACACCAGTTCATTTACAGTATCATTGATGGCTTAGGCCCACTTACAGTTGTGCGAAGAAATGGCGTGAAAGAATACATGTAGGATTTAAGAAAGTTAAGAACGATATCTATATAAATATATTTAAAGGTAAGAACTCTTTTCACACGTGGCCTAGCTCTTAAAACGTACTTGTTAAACTCGTCTTTATTACCATAATCAAACTGGGATCAGGCCGGAAAATTACACCTTACCAGGAAAAGGTATATACTTCAATACACTTTACCCGCAAAAATGAGCAATGAATCTATCAATCACCCGTTTGAGCAATCGACTGTGGCCAACTTTTCAAAAGTAGTCTGCTGTATCCGATGTCAATCATTACAATGCTCACAATTTAGGCTATATCTATATTCAGTTTATAAAAGTTGGGTGGGCGGGGCGGAGATAGCTAGAATTTGCTAAGAGTTTCATGCTACATGGTTAATTAGAAGAATATGTTTTCTGTGACGAACATTTCATGCTTTATTTAAATTCAGATAGCGACTTGTCCAAACAGGGAATTAATGAGGCCTGGAATGTGAATCTCTAACTGTTTCCATGGGATGAAGCTGTGGGATTCAACTGATTGAAATCAGGATGGACAGCCAAAACGAAGCTTCGTTGCAAAACTTGCCTTTCCCCAATCTGGTTGCCAATAAAATGCAATCGTTTGGCCAAACAAGTCCGAGAAAGCTATGGACTTTGATATTGTTTCGTACCAAAGCTTTGTCACAGTCGCTGTGGAATCAGGCAAAGCTATCTGAAGCCAAAGAACATGTCAGCTTTACCCGAGAAAAAACCCTCTTGACAGTTTTCCTAGATTTGTGCTATACGAATGACGTGTTCAAGCAATAAAGGCCGGTCTTCCCCAGTTCTATTATTATACAGAGTTGAGTGTGCCATGCGCTCGTCAGGAACAGGTCCTCCATGTAAGGCTGAGTTAATTATAAAATGAAAGCGATGCATGTAAGACAATAGCATGTAGAGCACTCACAAGACAACACTTTATATGGTCTTTTTACTTCTTGGGGCAACCCAAACCACATTACTTGGTTCATTACAGCACGAATATCTTCAATAAATAATTACATGAATGAGAAGCAACTATTGCGAAACAGTAAGTGAACAAAAGATTGTAATGTATTTTCAGCCCTATTTTTTACAACATTAACATCTGTATTCCTGGTTTGGCCTAACCGGGAGTTTTGTCACAACATTCACATTTCAAATTATTGAATGGTACACTTCTGTTCATATTTGCCATTGCTATGTTACTTTACTACTATATACGCACATCCATGAATTAAATATCGTACGCATTGATGACAAAAATATTTAGGGTTGTCTGTTTCGGGTGATACGTTGTACTGCAAGCGGAAGTACAAGTGGTGAAGAAACAGAACAGCTTTGGGGGTTTTCTACTTACAAAATATTAATTGTAAAATAATTTTTTTATTATTTTACTCCAGAAATATTTCTTCAGGAGTCGTTCAGCTATGGATAAAAACAAAAACGAAGAAAAAAAATAAATTGACAAAATTGGGATTCGAACTCAAAATTGACAGCATTGTTCATTCACAACCAAACGCTCTAACCACACGGCCAAGAAGCTATGCAACACCAAGCGCTCTTACAATGCCAATGTAACGCAGTCTTCCAAGTCAACAGAGAAAACAAAACTTATTTTAAATTTCATGAAAATATGACACCTTCAACCAAAATGATATTTCAATATATGTTTGCGGTATATTTGATAAAATTGAGAACAAGGAATTAGATTTTGGTTGGAGGTGTCATATTTTGGATATAAAGGGAATTCCCTGTGAAAATGTATCCAGAAAATATAAAAACGACCAAGCGCCCATTTTCCAACGTTCATCGACGCCGTTTTACGTCACTATTGGCTGTGAGAGTTTTCAGTGTAAAATTTCGGTATTTTATATGTATGAAACACAACTTTTCATGCTGATATGGAGAAATAATTTTTTCGCTTTACAAACGTGACAGCAAGAGGGTTTTTTCCCGGGTAAAGCTGACACGTCCTTTAGGTCAATAGATCAAAAATCAAGGTCTCTGTTTCCTCAAAATAAAAAAATCATAGAAAATCACGATTTTTTGTGAGTGGATACATTACATGTAGTGGGAGACAAAGTGTGGCGTACCGAAATTGAGATCAATAGGTCAAAGGTCAAGGTCACTGTGGATACTTTTCAACGGTTTGACGGATTTGTTTCAATTTTTCTTGCGATAGCTAGGATGGGATCAGGCAAAGTGACCTGAAATCTAATTGAGGTCAATAGGTCACGGTCACTATTGCCCCCATATCAGAAAATGATTGAAAATCACAATTTATTGTGATCGGATACATTTGTTGGAGACAATGTGTCGCGTACCGAATTTGAGGTAAATATCTCAAAGGGTGTGGTCACTCTGGCAATTATTTAATGGTTTGACAGATCTCTCCCAAAATAATAATATCACCCTAGCTCGTCAATGTCAATTATGCTCTTGTTTATTTTGATTTAATTCATGTTTCATCATTCATGTACGATCAATTTTGTGGGGAAATTCGTGATTTTTTCAATAATAATTTTGAGACGAATTGCCGATATATGCACGATTATTCCCCTGTGATATTTGACACATTTCTGATATACTCGGTAAATATCGTCTAATGTTTGACAAATATTAAGCAACCGGTGAAGAATGTAGTGTTAAGTTAGAAGTTATTTTTAATAGTACGATACTGTTAATGGCACATTATATCTGGAGTCTTATCTTGAGAACATCGAAAAATCGAGTCGAGCAGATTTTAAAAGATTGTCAGAAATGACGCATAATAATTGTGAGATATTCATAGAAGATATTAGTTTATATTCAAATTTTCCTTGTACTTAGAATAAAAAACAATGTCAATTATTAGAAAAGTCTCAGTAGTGTAATCAATATGATAATTTTCCGAAGTGGAGATAATAGTTGCTCATATTATAACCAGTCCCAAACTTTGACAGAATTATTGATAGTTAACTGAATAGTTCACTGGCATTGTGCGTTTGTAGATTACTAAATAATGACCTTCAGCATTGGTCTCTCCACTCTATAATTTATGACTCTAATGCAAGTTTGTTCATTTTCAACTATCAAAACTGTTCACATGAATTTATTTTTATTTAAAAGATGACCAAAAATCTTAGTATGTTTTCAAGAATATGTATTAAACGAGATTAAATGTTCAAATTGCCTTCAACCTTGTGACATTATGTCGCAACATAAACCTATTGCATTTGGACTAGCAGGAAGATACATGTCCGGTTTTGATTTGACAGTAATAATAACTAACCAAATGCATCCCACATCCCCTGTATCTTTTACCAATTGATTATGCATAACATAAGTATGGCTAAATAAATATGTCGATGCTATTTAAGTGCTCATCGAGTCGAGCCTTATATCAACGGAATAAATATTGGAGTTTGTATCTAAACTTTGTGCACATCATGCAGAGTCTATAGAAAACTGAGTGGTTTTAGGTTAAAAAGCAAACACGATTTATAAGAGCACGCACACCATAGCTTTCCAAACACTTCCTGTCTACCCGGAGTGAATAGGGGAAATTACTGGAGCCCAGAGCCATTACCGATTTTTCTACATTCCCGATGGCATTTAGATTCATGTCCAGGGTGGGCCGAACAAAATTGGCCTGCGCAGTGCAGGCACGATCAGGGTCTCGCGCCAGCATCCGACACATCGTCAATTATGTGACTTTAATGAACTATAATTTTCTGGGAAATATGTCATTATTATTCGGTTTGTTGCCGGGCTAATGATCGGCTCTACAAGATGGATTCGATACGGACGCCATAGCATCGCACTGTCACTACTGTACAATCTCCCCGTGTAATTGGCCCCTTCTCATCAAGTGGAATATGTTGACTTCAAACGTTCCCTCGTGGCGAAGCATTACTTTCTGAGAAGACTCGTCATTTCTCAATACCGTCCCTGGGATGAGCAAAAAGATCGAAGAATGCTGCTACTGCTGCAAAAGAAGCAATTTTCTATCATTATCTTGGAAATGAAACAAGAGTATAGAGTACAAACGATTGTCACAGACTTTGTGCTTTTACTGGTTCCATACGGTCGCATTGTCGATATGCTTTTAAACTTTCTCTATCTTCTTATCGCCTTATTAGCCCTCTAAATTCATTGCTCGGGCGAAACATTTTAGCGCCAATTTGACACGGCTATTGCTTTCTCCAAATGATCGCATTGTCCTCTGGTAATACATTGTTCGTTCACAGCTATAGTACCATGACATGCAGATATGCGCACATTTTACCAGTCTACTCGTTCATCTGGAGATGCCAGGTATAATCCCTATTGAGCCCACACTGAAAGATCAAATTTTCCTCTTTCGAACCAGACCTACCTCGAAGATTGGCCCACCCCACGTCTGAACTGCAATTCCCCTGGGAAAAGAAGTTATTCGGTTCAACGTGCGAAATGGGTGTAAATGACCGAACTCTACTGAAAAATTCGCTTCATAACCAAAAAGAAATTATGTAAGAGGGATTGGGAAATGTCACGCCATGGTGGATATCTTCGGGTTTTCAGGATCTTTGTTTTTCGGAGTTTTAATCATTTGCAATAGTTGTTTTTTGAAAAATAATGAAAATGTCAAGAAATGTCTATAATGAGTTAAAATATATCCTGCCATTATGACATCACAGAAACATAACCAATGAAAACAATGGAAGTTTTAATAAATTTGGTAAGGGATTCACCTTTAATAATGTAGTGTGAACAGATTCTACTCGCTAGCGCCACGGATTAGAAAAAAATATAGTCACTTTCCATGGAGTTTATTCATAGAAATGTCTGAGTTAAAATATCTCCCGGTAATATGACGTCACACAAACACAGTCAATGAAAATAATGGAAATTCTAATATTTTTGGTAAGGGTTTTACCTTTAATAATGTAGTGTGGAAAAATTCTTCTCTCTAGCGCCAAGGATAAGAAAATATACTCACTTTCCATGGAGTTTATTTATCTGCTTTGTGACACAACACGTCGAACTCCGAAATATGCCTCAGTATTTTTAACAGTTACTAATCACGTTTTCTGATAGAAGTATCTTTAGATCAAATTACAAATTGAAAACATCCTTGTTTCTTTCAATAGTGATGGTTCCCAGCACTATCTGTACAATGGCATAAATTAACTATCAGTCGCAAATTAGGAATTGAAGCCAATATATTCATCAGCGTGTGTTCAGTTGGTTATCTCAAATGCGTAAAAATGTAATTGTGATTATATTAATCAGCATTCGGTAAATATCTACACTTCCTGGAACGACCGAAATATCCTTAATTATTGCGTGGAAGTATACAAATCCGCCAGTTGAGTAATAGAATGCGTCAAGTTCCTGCAATGTGTTTTAAAAATACTTGTCCTTCTAAGATTTGTTACGGTTCTTACTTGAGCATGGACTTCTAACCGTTTTGATAATCGCTTAAGGATGCCCACAGTGACACAATTTTAGTTGTTTACTAATAAATTACTATTAGCTACCCCAATAGATCGTGGATAATGGCCAGAAAGATGCCTCATCCATATACTGTTTAACAGATTATCAGCAGAGAAACAATTTATCACTGCGCATCATATGCCGGCATGCTGAGATATATTTGTCACGGCCTAACTATATTTATTAAATGGCATGGAACTTGTACAACTTGTCAACATCACATCTCCGTCCCATATATTTTGCGGTTGCTAGTTTATAAAATATATTATATATGCCGCTGATGTACGGGATGATGGAATCTTATTGTACATTTTACAGGCAAGGATGAACTGAGATGCAGTGCATATTACGCAACATTGGATTTAACTGATTTTAGAAACAAAACAGTTAACGCTGTCGGTGATCCCAATCAAAAATGATTGCATCCAGCATTGGACTTTGTCGTTCAATAAATATCTCGTGGTTGAGAGGACATGCAAGCAAATAGGATTTACAATGCAATGCTTACTTTCACGGATCGCTGTATAACATCACACCAATCGCAGCCTCCATAAGATAAACACGTTCTGTCGACTCCTGATGTGTAACATGAAGACTCGCATGCCTATAGAAGGAGGCATCTAACATGATATTTGTGTTTTAGTTGCCACAATCTCATGAAACAGTGGTACTTTCCATGACTTTGTCATTCTAAAAGTCAACGACTGAGGTTGGAAGACTTCGTTCGACTAAGAACCGTAATATTGTGTCAGGATGTACGATGGAATGATGATTATTTGAAGGAGAACAATTGTAGCTGACCGAGATACAGAGATATATGTTATAGAGAGGACAGGTTGTCGAATTCATAAGTACTAAAGCCCAACTAGCGACATTTGGTCACTGGTAACAGCCTATACTCTAGGTACTAACTATTTATGAAGTTTCGCAAAATACAACAGACAAACATGAGACAAATATTGCCGTACATGTATTTTACTTGCCCAATATATGTGGCCTTTTTTTGATTCAGAGGGTCTGGCAATTACATGCAAGACGGCGTGGGCTTCATTAAGGAACCTTAGATCACCGTGCAGAAAGTGCTCAGTCTGTCAACATTACCAAAGATAGAAGCTGTATCGCAGTTTAAATTTAAAATGCGCTTTCAAGCATCAATAGATTTTTCAAAGCAATCGCTCTATATTAAGATGTCTAACAACTCAATATTACGCGTGTCATCCTTATTTAGTCAATGCTGGTAGTCCAATCATGGCAGAATGTTGATACAGCACATATATGTATGTTACATTATTGTTCTTTGCCTGGATGATATTACAATAGTGTAATACATTTTATCAAATCTCCAGAGCAAATTCGTCATAGTCCCAGCAGACAAAGCTCAAAATAATATCATATTTATATGTAGATATTACTATTACCAGATGCTGGTTAAGGAATTGAGTATAAGCACAACGTTTCTCAAGGAAAGAGGTATTTGTCTTCCAACCACTTATAACGTTTGGGGAAGTTTGGAGAAAGGCTGTACACTCATTTCGAAGTAGAGTTATATCGAGTAGTAACCTGCTAGTGAACACGATTCTTCATTCTGATGTAATACATGTAGTATATTCGGTCCTGTCATCTAAATGGCAGGAGCTACTATTTAATTTACGAAGATAAGACTGTAGTAATATACCAGCTGATATGTACATGTACGCTAAAGCGATTTGTAGGTATTTGTGCATGCTTACCTTTTCTCCCCTCAGTTTTTGTACTTTATAAATATTTTGTTCTTCTTCACACAACTAAATGTAAATATGGACCTTAATGTCTGAAATAAAATCTTATTATTATTACTATTATTATAACGATATACCGAAAGTGTACTGGACTCTCAAAATCCATAAATCGCCATACAAAGCTAGATTCATAGCTTGTTCTAGAAGCTGCATCACCAAGCTTCTTTCAGCCCTGTCGACGAGGGCCCTTCAGGAGGTAAAAGCATTTTGGGAAAGGTATTGCGCCACTATCTCTAAGAACTCTGGCATTAAATGCATGTGGATATTGAAAAAACCTCAAAATCTCTTACGGAGGAACATGATGATAAAGATCACAGACATGTAACCACATGGGATTTCTCGACTCTCTATACTATAATCCCTCATCAGGACCTTATTGCCCGTCTTAGTTCATTAATAGTATCGGTGTTCCAAAAAAGTGATCGCCGATATATTAATGTCAGAAGCTATAAAGCATTGTTCAGCTCTACTAAATACAAGGGATATCATTCATGGGATGTTTCCTTGTTCATAGATTGGCTCGAATGTCTCATTAATAATATCTATTTGGAATTTGGCAATACAATATACCAACAGCATACAGGTATTCCAATGGGTACTACTTGTGCACCCATTTTGGCTGACCTATATCTGTTCTCTTATGAATTGGACTACATGCAGACGCTTTCAAAACAAATTATTTCAAAGCCCGTTCGTTCCCATACACCAAACGCTATATAGACGATCTCCCTGCTGTGGATAATCGCTATATAAATGACGCAGTGAAGGATATATATCCATCCTCACTGGATTTTAAAGAAACTACAGATGGCCCTAGCAGCACATCTTATTTAGACCTTATCTCTATAAAAATGAAGCTGGTCTTCTCTCTCGTCGACTTTACGACAAAAGACATGATTACCTTTGCGACATAGTTAACTATCCCTATCTGGACAGTAATATACCAGAGGGACCTGCATATGGCGTATACATATCTCGCCTAGTAGAATTTGCTAGATCCTGTGTTGAATGTGGCGATTTTAATCAACCTCACAAAACATTATTGCAGAAACTTGTAAAACAGGGCTACATCATCAAGCGCCTCCACTCGAAGTTTCTCAATTTTGGCGATACATATCGCATGCTGATAGCAAGATACGAGAGTAGCGCTCAAGATCTATGCCGGTACGTTTCGTAACTTGTGTCTAATTCCGCTTAACCGGGGTCTAGGGGCCGTACGAACCTATGTATTTCAAGATCCTCATAGTGTTCATATGAACAGTTACAATCAAAGCGTGACTGACATACATCATACTCTAGATAACGACTTTACAACGTACATGTATTGAACTACTTATATATGTTTTCGGTGTTGGTACCATCCGTGATAATATACAGTACTGATCATATTAAAAGTCAATTCATGCGCGACATCTATGTAGCGGTACGGCAATAGTAATGCGATAGCTCTAATGACTCCATAGCACACCGATATTAGTGTACACATCCGAATTGGTTATTTAGTCTTGTGACTCCGTCTGCCCAAATGATTATTTAGGTTAACAGAAGGCGTAAAACGTGGTGTCTACGTCACCCGTTTTTACTCATCCCCAGCTATTCTCTTCAGCGCTTATCTGCTCCCGATCTCCTCCCCCCCCCCCCCCACCATCTAATATTAAAATTGTGGGATGGTAGTTAAAAATATTGCTATATATATAGCTCGCAGAGAAACACCGGTACGGGTTAAAGTTCACTGCTAATTAAGCCCTTAGGGTTACATTATATTTGAAGAGCGAAGAGCAGTCAAGCTCTCCTACAGCCGCTCTATAGCCAAGAATTCTCATCGAAGAATCGGCACATCTCACAGTTTTCAAAGCTAAAAGGAAGCAATTTACAATCAGAGTCATTTATTTATAAAAATGTGTTCCAGCACAAGAAAACTTTCACTCAGCATCAATGGCTAGATTACAAAAATAAAGTAAGTGCATCTTATTGAGGTTAAAAACAGGAAAAAATAGCGATTCTTCAATCCGTTCTATGTGTTAACATGTAACAGAGGTGATAACATTTGACAAAAAAAGGACGCAAGTAAATATTATTGGATTTACAGCTGATTTACATTTACAGTCTTACAGGCCCGCTCCCCTGTACAAACCTTTTGGTCTTTGATATATGTTGGCATTTGTGGGGAGTTGATGCTGGGTCGACATCGGGCCTTACAGACTAGTCTTTTGTGTTAAATGCCGTCATTTTCATCTGACGACGATACAGCTCACCAATCCCCAATGTACGAGTTGTCACAGCGAAACAGCTCACCAATTACCAATGTACGAGTTGTCAGAGCATTTCCATCGTAGCTCTCTAGATTTGTATCTAATACCGCTTATGCCAGTGCTAGGGGCCGTGTGGCCATATCATCCAAGTTGCCACATGAACAGGTACAATAAAAGCGTACCTGAGATACAACACATATCACGAATCGTTAGATTCTTGGTATGTGCTTTAGAATAAGTTAACTGGAGGACTATACTGTGAAGTCATGTGACTTTGTCAGTATGTCGGCACCTCTTCCCACTTCCCTTATATGTGTTGTAATTAGTACACCCCAAGAATTCTGATTTATTATACTTTCTGGTGATATCAACGGCTGAGGAAATAAATAGAGGCAAATGTGATTTTTTTGGTAGATACTTCATGCAGGAAGCCATTGCCTGAGTCTTTGTGCTGCTGAATAGACTCAAGTCTAGACACATTGTTGTCCCCAGATTTGGCTATTGTATGCATTGTCTCGTGATCCTTGCATGAAGTATGACCGAATTTTTATTCAATATATTATGAAGTGCTATATCCAAACATATATGAAGGTTGACTGCGACGACCGCCATATCTGATGCATGCGCAAACATCTCTGATGAAAATAGCTGGCCATAGAAGTCAGGTCCATGTGCTGTACGATTTCGTTTTTGTAAATCCTCCCCCCCAAATTTGGAATCTGATTTATGCTCGTGTGACTGTCTACAAATATATGGGATAGAAAACACCATTCGTGATCTATCTAAAGGCAATCCAAGGCATCATCAGTCCCAGCCAATTCGGATTTCGCGCAAACCACTCAACTTCCCATGCTATAGTGTCATTATATGAAAAATTAGCCATGGCCAAGGAAAATAAACAATTTCGCATAACAACGTTTCTTGATTTAAGTAAAGCATTTGATACTGTCAATCATAACATACTTCTAAAAGAACTTGATTATTACGGCTTTCGAAATGTAGCAAATGACTGGTTCAGAAGTTACTTTTCAAACCGCACCCAAATTGTCGCCCTCAACAATACATTCTCAGCACCTTCTAACATTATATGCGGAGTTCCCCAAGGTTCGATTCTTGGCCCATTCTGCTTCTTACTGTACATCAATGATATCACAGCTGCTTCAGATCTTGATATTACTCTTTTTGATTACCTATTCTTCCGGCGACCCGAAATTCCTTTCTGAAACCGTGAATGTGGAATTATGCAAATTATACGAATGGTTTTGTTGCAATAAGCTCTCTCTAAACGTTTCTAAAATAAAATGCATATTCTTTAAGCCGCATCGTTTAGTTCGTTATCTTCGTTTCATCCAATTATAAGAATTAACAACATTGACGTAGAACTTGTTGAAAATTTCAAATTTTTAGAAGTATATTTTAACAACAAACTTAACTGGCAAACACACATAAGCAAACAAAGCTCAAAATTATCAAGAAACATCGGGGTAATCAATAATATCAATGACTGTGTCAATAACGAGAGATCCTGAAGGATCTTGGCGCCCACCATTGTCCGATAATTGTAAGCTAATGACTAGAGGATCTTTTTGTTCATTGTTACTAAGAACAAACGATTGATTTATAATTTTGTTTACAGAATTTCGAATATGAGCGAAAAAGATCGAAAAAGGGACACTGAAAAACACCAAGATATAATCTAAGTTTCAGGAGTTTCAAGATTTCTAGAAACTGTACTTATGTCGGTTGTTATAATACAATAGAAATGAGCAAAGTTAGTCTGAAAGTGAATGTACATGTACGGAAGATCCTTCGTCTCCGTTTTGTAGTATTTTTTTTTATTATGTATTTTTTTGCACGTGTCATCATTGGGTACTGGAAGCAAAGACCAATCTCTTTGATACTTTGGCATGAGCTATGAAACATACTTAAGATTTTATAATTAGGAACGAATGCTAATTCTGTTCTGTTTACTGGGCTAGTTTGAGATATCTCTTTTAAGATACCATGCTCGAAAATAGTAAGATGGTACAATACTTAATACTGAAGGGATTCAGTCCGCGCAGTAATGTTGAAACTTCGAAAGTGCCTGAATCCAGATTATCTCCCTTGGATCGAAACATGCAGTCGAGTTGTGACGTTGAGTCACAAGAGTGACGTCCCTTCATGTAGCCGACCCGCCGGCAGACGGAAGGGTGGGGCAGTTCACTTGCTACTGCATGGACTAAAGAAAACTGATTTAAAATTTGAGGAAATACATTTTAATTCCAAATTATTTGAACTCCTTGATATGGAAGGTGAAGGTATGGATATTCTCTATAGTCAATATATAGAATATGCCCCACCGTTTGATCCGCCGACTCTTGTGATGCAACGTCACAACTCGAGAATACCGTATTTATTGGATTTTCGAATCGGACCAAAAAAAGGTATCTTGCACTTCTAGGCCCCATGAAATATTTCCTGAGAATTCACGATAACAATGTTTCAAGGGGAAATTCAAGATGGCCGCCTTGTGACCATATTGAATTTTCGATTCGGACCGAAAAAGATATCTTGCACAACTAGACCCTATGGGGAACCCGTGTACCAAATTTGAGAAAGATCCATGCAGTACTTCCTGAGAAATCACGATAACAAAGTTGCATGGGAAAATCCAAGATGGCCGCCTGTTGGCCATATTGGATTTTCGAATCGGACCAGAAAATGTATCTTGCACAACTGGACGACAAGGAGAGCCAGTGTACCAAATTTAACAAAGATCCATGTAGTAGTTTCTGAGAAATCGCAATAACAAAGTTTCATGGGGAAATCCAAGATGGCCGCCTGATGGACATATTGGATTTTGGAATCGGACCAGAAAAGGTATCTTGCACAACTGGACCACAAGGGGAACCTCTGTATCAAATTTGAGAAAGATCCAGGCAGTACCTCCTGAGAAATCACGATAACAAAATTTCATGGGGAAGTCTAAGATGGCCGCCTGGTTACCATATTGGATTTTCGATTCGGACCGAAAAAGGCATCTTGCATATCGAGAACCTAAGGGGAACCTGTGTACCAAATTTGCGAAAGATCGCTGCAATAGTTCCTGAGAAATGACGATAGAGCTTCATGGGAAAATCCAACATGGCTGTCTGGTGGCCATACTGGATTTTCAAATCGGGCCAGGAAAGGTATCTGGCACAACTAGACCCCAAGGGGAAACTGTGTACCAAATTTGAGAAAGATCCATGCAGTACTTCCTGGGAATGACGATAAAGTTTCATGGGGAGATCCAATATGGCTGCCTGGTGGCCATATTGGATTTTCGAATCGGACCAAAAAAGGTATCTTGCACAATTAGACCTCAAGGGGAACCTGTGTACCAAATTTGAGAAAGATCCACGCAGTACTTCCTGAGAAATCGCGATAACACGGTTTCATGGGGAAATCCAAGATGGCTGCCTTGTGGCCATATTGGATTTTCGAATCAGACCAGAAAAGGTATCTTGCACAATTAGACCCCAAGGGGAACCTGTGTATCAAATTTCAGAAAGATCCATGCAGTAGTTCCTGAGAAATCGCGATAACAAATTTTCATGGGGAAATCCAAGATGGCTGCCTGGTGGCCATAGTGGATTTTCGAATCGGACCAGAAAAGGTATCTTGCACAACTAGACCCCAAGGTGAACCTGTGTACCAAATTTGAGAAAGATCCATGCAGTACTTCCTGAGAAATGACGATAACAATTTTTCATGGAGAAATCCAAGATGGCTGCCTGGTGGCCATATTGGATTTCGAATCGAATCAGAAAAGGTATCTTGCACAACTAGACCCCAAGAGGAACCTGTGTACCAAATATGAGAAAGATCCATGCAGTAGATCCTGAGGAATCGCGATAACAAGGTTTCATGGGGAAATTCAAGATGGCTGCCTGGTGGCCATATTCGATTTTCGAATCGGACCAAAAAAAGGTATCTTGCACATCTAGACCCCAAGGGGAACCTGTGTACCAAATTTGAGAAAGATCCATGCAGTAGTTCCTGAGAAATCGCGATAACAAGGTTTTATGGGGAAATCCAAGATGGCTGCCTGGTGGCCATATTGGATTTTCGAATCGGCCCAGAAAAGGTATCTTGCACAGCTAGACCGAAGGGGAACCTGTGTACCAAATTTGAGAAAGATCCACGCAGTAGTTCCTGAGAAATCGCGATAACAAGATTTCATGGGGAAATCCAAGATGGCTGACTGGTGGCCATATTCGATTTTCGAATCAGACCAAAAAAAGGTATCTTGCACAACTAGACCCCAAGGGGAACCTGTGTACCAAATTTGAGAAAGATCCATAAAGTAGTTCCTGAGAAATCGCGATAACAAGGTTTTATGGGGAAATCCAAGATGGCTGCCTGGTGGCCATATTGGATTTTCGAATCGGCCCAGAAAAGGTATCTTGCACAGCTAGACCGAAGGGGAACCTGTGTACCAAATTTGAGAAAGATCCACGCAGTAGTTCCTGAGAAATCGCGATAACAAGATTTCATGGGGAAATCCAAGATGGCTGACTGGTGGCCATATTGGATTTTCGAATCGGACCAAAAAAGGTATCTTGCACAACTAGACCCCAAGG
>JAVTVY010015437.1:0-60989 GCA_036873755.1 Hanleya hanleyi
ACCGAACGATTAAAATGACGACTGTTATTTCCCATGAATGAATATCCATTGATATTGCCCACAACCTCACAAGACATGTGAAAGAAATCCAAATTGCTAACACCACCTCGCCTGTATTGCGAAAATAGCCCCACCGGCTGACCACCGTTTCACCGGCTGGCGACGGTCGGATGTAGAGGGTGGTTACTATATGCGGACAAGGCTCTATAAAACTACACTATCACAAAGACAATCTTAATAAATTAATATCCTACCAATGCTCCCCAATCGTATATATCGCAATGTGGGATCTACTGATTTCAATTGAATTTGGTGTTCAGAGCGCCCAGGCCGTGAAGATTTAATAGTCTTATGACATCACGGCGAAGGAGGGATAGGGTTAGGTATCCGCTTTAACCCAAGGTTTATGCCAAGGACCAGTCCATATTTTCTTCCCCGCTTTGTGGTGTCAATCTGGCGGGAGAGCGCATCAGGACATGATACCCCACCAGCGTGGCGCCTGATTCGGATGATCCAACAAAAAGCCGCTACCAATATGTTCTCTTCAAAGCACTATGAAGAGTTCTCGGGATTGGTCAACACTCGCGTTAAGGCCCATTCTCACAATGCGATTTGTAGTAACAACTCGGCGGGGAATCCCCCGATTTGTAGCATGCAACTAATCGCATGAAATAGGACCGGTTCTATTCCATACGACTTGTAGCATGCGACTAAAATCGTACGAGTGTTCTCACGATGCAACTAAGTTGTATGCTACAAGTTGTTACTACAAATCGCACCGTGAGAATGGGCCTTTAGCGCAAGTCCGTTAGATCCCACAGGCGACATATCCAAACAGTGTAGCGCATAATTTTAATTAGATTGTCAGAAAGATTGAGTCAATCTGTCTCAATATTTTGGAGGTATATATACGTAACGGACCCATGCAGTAATTTTGAGTCAAATTCGAATTTTACCTAAAGTATCTGGGTCAAAATGACGCAAAAGTTTTGAGTAAAAATCGAATTTGACGCGATCATTATGTTGTTGGTCCATCACGTTTATACCCCAAAATATTGAATCAGTTTGTGTCTTCAATGCCAATATAGAACGTATATATAACGACAAAGACAACATTCCTTGGACAGAAAAATATGCATATATTTTTTACTTTAAAGTAAATCTTACACATATAGCTACTTATTAGATAATTTTTATATACCCGTATCTTTATATAGATCTAGGCCCAACTTTGTGCTGGCATAAAAAAGTATACGCAATCTCGCCAAACGAAGTTTCAGTGAAAGTATTCAATCTTGTAATAAATCACCAGAATAAGATAATTGATCGTGGTAAACCACTGAAACATTATGATAAAGTTATTATAGGCCGGGATATTATTATTTCATTGCTTTATGCCAGAGAACTGATCAACTCTGCGAGAAACCACGAATTTATCTCCTGAACTTGCTGAGTTGTGGGACATAGATTTGCACATTTTCGGTAGAATTATCCAAATTGCCTCGGACATATTTATGCCAAGCCATTTTGGTATTTATTCGTTTATTTTTTTTATTTTTTTTTTATATCAAAAATTCTTGTTTTGATATCAAAAATAAATGTGGGCCGTTTTGGTATTTATTAGTTTATCTTTGATATCAAAAATAGATTATTTTAGGCCTATATAAAAAATAAACGAGTAATTACCCTCATGCTGGCGTATAGTGTTTATAAGTACGCCGTTTGGGATTCATTGATTTATTTTTTATATCAAAAAGTTTTTTAAATTTAGCTTTATTTTAAATTGATAAAAAAAAAACTTGGATATCAACAATTGAATAAAAAAAAAATAAACTAATAAATACCAAAACGGCGCACATATATATTTGCCAAAATAAACAAATAAATACCAAAACGGCTTGCCCATATTGCCATACAATATTGGCGATCCCTCGGGGTTGCAATGGACGGTTCTATGACTTTTTTTTTTTTTTTTTTTAGTGCTAAACCGTGACGCCGAGCCGATCTCCTCAGGAGTACAGCCATGTCCCCCTTGTCCCAAAACTGAATAGAATGTATACATTTTCCGGTCAAACTATAGGCCAAAATTAGAGCCTCCTTTACATCAATACATGGCTTCGTTCATAGTAATGAACGAAGCCATGTCAGCTTGGCTAAGCCTCCTTTAGCGGGGAGAGCCCTACTAGTTCCAGGCCAAAATGTGAGAAGACAGTTCGCCTTGACTCCCAGCATTCAAAACCGGGTGATTTTAGAGTCGGTTGGAAAAACAAACGCGGCGATTTGGTTTTCTCCCCGGTCAGTCTCAATCCCCCGGCCCCTCGCTGATTGTGCCCGTAGCCTATTCACTGATCACTGCGACCAAATCACAACTCTCTCGACATTGTATTATTAAGCTAAACGAGTCCAAACAGTAGTTCTTATAGATTCAAAACGCCCTTATTTATGATACATATCTTACGATAGTCAATGTTTATCACACAAATGTCGTAACTGTAAATTACAAAACACGAAAGAAAGCACAAATGCATTCAAGACCTACATTTCTCTCGCGGATTGATTTTATTGTACAAGCGTGAGCCACCATTTTGTATTTATTCGTCCAAGGTATACAAAACATACTTAGAAAATTATAAGTTTACGCTCCGTTATATCTTTTTTATCATCATGAATTACATTTTCATGAAAACCAAGACATGAAAAATCGATAAATTTCGATATAAGTTGTAGATACGTCCAGGATTGACGAATTGTAGCGAGGTAAGTTGGAGGTTGGGTGAGTATCGAAACAGGAAATGATTTGTCAACAGATGAGACCAGTGTCAGTAAAATAACGAACGCCTGGTGAAAAATCTATTCTTGAAGGACTTGAAAGTGTAAAGTTATAATTCTCGGCATAATTCTACGAAAAGTGGAACATTTGCATGTAGTTAATTCACTAATCTCCTCATTTTCTTCATTAAATATAATGAATATATTGTCTATTTTTACCCACAGATGACCTGAAGGGGGTCATTGTTAACTTGGGATCTGTTAAAAATTATGGGTGAAATAGTTCTTTTTTGGGCGGTATTAATACAGAAAAAAAATAATGGTGATAATTGTTCTCCATAAATATAAATAACAAAATGTACAATTTTATTTTGCAGAAAGCTAATGATCATGGTTGTGGAAAACAACCGGTTTGCTCCGTCCACGGGCATGACATCCAAGGAGTTAGGGGAGAATGATGATCTTGCCACAAGTCTGGTTCTTGACCCTTATTTAGGGTTCACCTCGCACAAAATGAATACAAGGTATAAACAGGCACAACACATTCTGAACCGACATTAAGCACTGATATAATGAACACGCTCAGGGGAGCGCCGGTTCCATTTCTCGCACAGCGTCATGGTTGTTGTTGAGGGGAGGGAGTGGGTCGCTAAGGTGGGGAGGGGGTAGCTAAGGGGAGGAGGGGGGAGGGGCAAGCGGTCACTAAGTGTAGGAAGGAGGTGAGGGGAGGGGGTTCACTAAATGGAGGGACAGAGAGGTAGTTGGATGCAAATTATCTCTTATATCACTATCAGAGCCCAAACATATGTTATTTTCCTATATTGGAGAGCACAGTTACTGGACCCCTCTGTTAAGTAAACATAGCTAGGCAACGTCCTCCTCTCAGTCTCAAGAAAGTTTGGCGACGCCCATGAGCTATCATGAAAACAAATCAATCAAATTTCAGCCATCTATTCTGATTATTTTTATATAAGGAAAATAAATTTCAAGAAATGCTATAGTTTTTACCACAATTACTGTTGTCTTGGGATGATAGTTTCAGTCACAGAAATGAGTGGAAAATTAAATAACGGTGGTTGTACTATGAAATTTAATTGCATTTCGGGTCAAACTTGCATCAGGCAATTTTTCTGCCAAAGATGGTGGTTTCATGAGATCAAGTAGAACTCGTCAGAAGAAAGTTCCTTTTTGAGATGGGGAATTTCCAGGTTAATCCATAAATGCCTGAGATGTTGTTTGGTCAGTGACGATGGACAAGTCCAAACGCAAGGAGGGGCCTGTCAGATAGTTCTCAACCCAAGGGAGGTAATTTGAAGCTACAATAACTTGTCTTTTGAAAACTGGAGCAAAGTGACGTGTAAAAGATTACAACATCATTTATTTTCCAGGTTCCGACCACTGAAGGCGAAACAAGCAGAATTCAAAGCCATTGTTGAGAGATTCGGCATAGAGCAGAATTATGAAAAAGCGTTCAGGAGACTTATATCTGTGACAGAAAAAGCCAGAAGCTCGTTTATATCGAAGACAAAAACTCATCAAAGTGTTTTCAAAGAACATGTAAGAAATGAAATACTTTTGCTTCTTCAAATGTCTCTTGGATTTAGTCTTTGGGCTTCGTAAAATATTGTGACTGTGGTTCAGTCAACTGGTTCAATTTTAATCACAATATCATTTCAAACAATGATTACAGACCATAATTCCTTATTCAACTACATGTAATTGGTTTATGATACACCTGAAAGTTTGTCAAATATTACTAGCCTTCTGTGGCATGTGGACAGTTTCCACGTCATGTAAAACTGACATATGGTAATACCTCTAATTATTCAATCGTAGGAAGTGAAATTTCCTACGATAAAATTGGGGGGTGAACAAATTTATTAAAACAGAAAGTTGAAAAAAAATGATTCAGAATCATGCAGATAATCCATTGTTTCTTATTTGAATGATTTTTAGAGGTTGAGATAATTTGAAGGAAATCCAGCCTATCATAGCGTTTCTGTAGTTCATTTCTGATACATATTTTTGCTCTTTTCAGGTATTCCGCTACTTGAGAATGTTTGATAGAAATGCTGGATTTGAGGTACTGCCATGTTACCGTTATTCCATGGAAGGACAAGTTGGTGGGAAGATCTGCTCTACAAAGAGATGGTATGTTGATGATGTTACAAGTTTGCAGGGCTCCGTAACCATATTATCATGATGAATAAATGCTCAATCTTGTTGTGTTTTCAATTAATTTAGGGTGGTATGATAATTTCTGAGCTGATTTGATTTAAGCCGGAGTGCAACCAGACTGACCAAAGCATGATCGTCGTAAATCATGAAATTGCTATGGTACCTGTATTAGTAACAGTGTAATAACAATGATAATTGAAATATAGGATCACACCACATTCATATAGAAAACTGAATGCTATTGTAAAAGGCTATCATGTAACTAGTACTATCTAGACATACTCGTAACTCGGCTGAATTAATCACATAGGTTTTTATGCACACAATTACTTCAGGCGAAGTGGAGAGAAGATATCCATGTTGGTGGGCTGTATTGCTGAGCTAACAGAAGAGGAAGAGAAGGAACTGCTTCGTCCAGGTGTGAATGACTTCAGTGTCATGTACTCCTGTCGTAAGAACTGTGCCCAACTCTGGCTTGGTCCTGCAGCCTTTATCAACCACGACTGTCGATCAAACTGCAAAGTATGCACCAATTTTTATATGTTCCAACAGAAGTTCATTAACAAACCGAAGTGACACCTTTCATCTTGATCGTAGATAGCCTGGATAGACCATGGTGGTAAAGATCCTAGTCATTTGCACCTCCTAAAAAAAAGCGTTTTTACTCCATGAAAAACGTTGATATTCTCACTGCCACTTCATCTCCTAACATCTCCTGATGTGATGAATTTTGTGGTTGTCTGTATCTACACATTGGAGCTTCACAAATTTGTAATTTTCCATGCCTATGCCAATTTATCCTGCACCACATGCCTGAATAAGAAGGTGCCCACATGCCCACCGATATAACAAGAAGTCATGTGGAGGCAATGACCTAGTTACTATAAATATAGTGTAAACTAAACAACAGATTTCTGGCAGTGTCACCATTCTTCTAAAATAGTTGCATTGAACTTTCAAACATTAGGTTGGTGGAGCTGTCTAGTCATTGGTAAGTTTTTATTCGAAGGGAGATAATTTGTATTCCCTGATAACAATTGCAAAATCAAAGTTGTCTCCCTTTGCTTATTGGCAATTGTGCCAGCAGCTCGTGATTCAGGTTACATGTAGGTGATACTTGAAGCAACAAATGTATCCAAATATAGAGCTGTATCCCTCCTCTTTTTGACAAGTGATCACTTATAAAATATGTACCCTTCTAAATTCTGATTACCTATGTTATAGTTTGTGTCGACGGGACGTGACACAGCCTGTGTACAGGTACTGAGAGATATCACTCCTGGAGAGGAAATAACATGTTATTATGGAGAAGACTTCTTTGGTGACAACAACAGCTTGTGTGAATGTGAAACCTGTGAGCGGTAAGAACAGACAAAATGGGATAATATACAATCTGAGAAGACTAATCTGACTTATGAAATATCATTGTTCGGTTTTGGCCTGTATCTCTCTAGTTCAAAAATTTATTTTCACCTTCCAACTGGAGTGTATTGTTATCTATTTGATGTGGTAACCTGTAATGACAATTCATGGTACTCTGATATACCAGCTGTGTAACACCACTAGGCTGCCACTTTACCAAATACATTGTGATCCCTTGGAAGAGCTGGTTTTGTAGAGAGAGAGAACACCTTGCGATGGCTGAAGTAAAACTGTTCCGTGTTCGATCTTTTGAGATCAGATATGTTACTCCATCAAATAGATAATGATACATGGAGTAATGGTGCACTCCTGATTCTGAAATATTCAGCATAATTTGTAGTCCTGATGAACTGAATGTGACTGATAAATAAATAGATCAGTGATTATATAATAATATCTGGTTATTACACTTAAGTTTTATCTTATGACAAATCTCTGTTCCTTTGATTCTCTGCTTATTCTCTGTCAACTGATATCCTTGTTTTTGCAGGCGGAAAATGGGTGCATACAGGCCAAAACATGCTCCACGAAGTCCAGAACTGGATGGATACAGGTTACGGGACACTGATGACAGGCTGGGTCGACTGAAGGCTAAGGCAGCAGCCAACAAGAAAGGCCCCTTATCCTTCGCTACATCTGTCCACCCAGCTTACGGTCGGTGATATGGATGTTATGTGTAACTATTGTATGCTGGTTCAAGGGTGTCACTAGCAGAGGTCGTTGGGTGCAAATGACTCCCTCTCAACACCCAACCATATGTTATTTTTCTTTATTGAACTTCACAGTACAGGGCCTACTGGTTCTGTAATAAGTACGCATAGAAAACGACCCCTCTCAAGAAGTCCTGGCAACCCCCTTGTAGTTGATTTGGTTGAATTAATACATATTTAGAGGGATTCCAAATTACTACAACCACCCATCATTTTTATATTGCCTCTGTGACTGTATTTATATGTCACTTGAATCATTCATAAATTGTTGAAATGTGCTTTTGAATAGGGTGTGATTAAGTGATCAGTCCATTAAAAATGCTGATATTGTAATCATCGTAAGTCCTGTCCCATCCACACAAAGGTTGATGTGAAAATAGAGGAACTATGGTGATAATTAAAGTCCACAAAAACATCTGTCATTGGGCACTGCCACCTTTCTCGAAATTTAGTAGCTACGATAATATCAAACAATTCCCTCACAGGTAATTCAACATTAAGAGATAGATCAGAAAATATTCTTCATATATATATCCAACTGTTGTCTGATATTTCTCACAGTGTGGTAGTGTTGCAGATTAATAATGACACAGAACATTGTTTTCTGTTTCTTAATTAATAGAGTTGTCATTGATTTATTAGTGAGCGTACACTGGAAAGTTTCTTTCTCAGTAATATTGCAAGGGAGATATTTCAATGTCTTTTCCTTTAGTAACTCACTTGATTTTGATAAAAAAGAGTGGTGGCGATAGGTGGTGACTAGAAAGATGAAATTTAGCAGCCCAAAAGGAAATCCCTCAATATGTTTTGCCTGAGAAATTTCAACTTGCATATATTTTGTACCCCTCGGCCATTTTGGCCTCGGGGTATTGTCGGCGCCATGTACGTCCGTCCGTCTGTCCAATACCGCATTTTAGGCAAAACTGCCTGAGACACAACCACCAAATTTTGAACACTTATTTGTCTAGTGTTAAATCAGACACCTATCGAAAGTGGCTCCCCTCGGCCCATATTTCACAGACTTATGCCCCTTTACAGAAATATTAATTTCTATTTCTGTCCTATATGCTTGAATGTAACCAACCATATCTGCAGAACTGTGTTTGATACAGCTACTATATTTTGGAAACTTATTCATATTGTTGTATTCTAGAAGCCAACAAAAAATTACTCGCCTCAGCCCTTATTTTACAGAGTTATGCCCCTTTCCGGGCGCAGTTATCTCTGATTTTGTGATATATGCTTGAATGTAACCAGTTATATATAATTGTTTAATGCTGCGAGCGAAGGCTTGTTTTGCAGTGTTATTAATAATGTAATAATTTATCCCATCTTTCAGAAAACTGGGACGTACGAGATAACAACTTACAGAAGCAGGCCCACCTGTTGAAAGCAGCCGAGTTGAAAAGGCGAGGCATCACCAGGTATGATGCTGAGATTCTACTCTCTCAGGGTCTGAACCTACCTGACCCCAAGGTCGTGTTAGAGAGAAGGTTACCAGCCTCCATACATAGGCACCAGACTGTCAAAGTGAAGGATAATGATGTGATATCTCTGGCTGAGCGGTCTCCCGCTAAGAGTACCAGATCTGCTACTTGCATGGAGCGGTGCGAGGCCAAACGCTCCAAAATCCTTCAGAAGAAGAAACCTAGAACGCCTGTATCTTGTAAAAGTCCTGGAAACTGCCCACCTTTAGAAGCCCCGAACAGTTACATGCGTGATAAATCAGAGGGCGAGTCTGAAATGAAAGGGATGTTCGATAGTTGTTCCGACATAGCCAAACAGGCCAGTGATTGCGTCAGCCCCCCATCACTGACTTCAGTGTCTTGTCTGGAGAAAGGGGCGACAGAAAATATCCATGTCCTGGTTAAACAAGAAGAAATCGTCCACACTAGAACTGAAACGAACTGTCACTTAAGGCTTGAACATGAAGAGATACCCATTCGGGTCAGTCCACGGACCCGGCGCAAATCTAGCATCTCTGAACGGGCACTCGTGAATGAAGAGATAATGCCTTCATGCGAGCCCAGTATAGCTACATGTAGTGTTTCACCCGTAGCAGCGATGTCCACAGCTCATGTTGATGCGCTAAGTGCGAGTAGAAGTGAAACCGCAACTTCAATCGCATCTGTGAAGACTGATAATGAGGATGGGACATGTGATAGTATACCTGAGCCTGCTGATAGTCTTGTACAGGACTCGTGGGCCCAAGATTTCTCCTCTGATCTGGACTGTCCACAGGCCCAGCAGTCCAACCTCAGTCCCTGTACTTCTGGTTCAAACACTGACCACCTTATTTCAGCCTCCTGTGATAATCTGCATATACCAAAGCTTAAAAGTAGCAGTAGTAGCAACAACAACAAGCGCAGACACAAAGAAGTGTTCTACGACAGCACACTTCATGATAATGGGGACTCCGATCTCAGAGTCCCCAAACTGACTATTCGCATGCGACGGGAGATTGTGAATGAAGGCGCAGACTCGACCAGCACATCGACATTGAACATGGATGATACTGATAGTATGGGATGGGAAAGCAGCCATTCTCGCTCCCCTCGCAAGAAAAAGAAGAAATCAAAACGAGAAGGCAAACATTCGAAAAATGGCTTGATCAAGGACCGCAGTGCCACTAGTGAAATTCGATTCGAACCAAGAAACTTTTATTCTTCGGCTCCACATGCCCAGTGCAACAACAACACTGTTGACTCGGTTTCTCACTCCTCTGTGAAGAGAATCCGGTTGAAATTTGGGGACAGCTCCGTAGATATTAGCCTACCTCAGTAAAGAGCAGTGTATGACCTAGTCAGCTTTGTGGTGTCCTCTTTATATACTGCACTCGTCATTTTGCTGTCCATGACAAGACCAAATATACATGTATAATCAGCTCAGCCAAAATCACCATCATATCGACAAGCCATATATTATTTAACAAAACAAATATTATTTAACCAAACAATTTTCTATGTAGAAATAATTTTAACTACCTTTTTTCTTCATGGATTTTCAAAGAAAGTGTGGCGTCTGCATTGAATATTTCCTTTTGCTGATACTTTGTGAAGCCAAAAACGATATGTGACATGAATGTAGGAAAACTCCTTTTTGTGGGATGGTAATAAAGCAATTTTGATAAACTCAGATATTATATAATGCAATATTATATATCACATCAGCACAATATAAATTTAAGTCGAATTTCAAACTACTACTTTTATCCAATCAGGTGGCTGTCTGGAAGAACCAACAGCCAATTTTAAAGTAAAGTTCCTTGTAATTCCACAATACAGCAAACAAGATAGCGAAACCGTATCCGAATAAGGTATCAGACCCAGAAATGAATTGTGGTAAACCTTCTCCAGAAAGTTTAAGGGATTGCTCATGTTGCATAGTCTGTTTTTGTTTTTTGTTTTTTTTGGGCAGCCGAAAATGTCAAAGAGGTCTCGTAGAAAGAAGGTAATATCTGTGAACCAAACCCCAATCAGTGTCAAATCGTAAAGGCAGAATTGTTGCTTACTATGGTTATCTTAGAGAATACCGGCAAACATCTCAAATAAGTTTTTCAAAGCTTTGCCACCAGATGATATTTTCCCGATATACCATCTTGGTTTACCTTGACAGGTAATAAAGCTGATTGTTTCTTTCAATCCAAGACCTATAAAATCAGATTTTTCTTGAAGTGACATACTGAAATATTAGACTCGAAAAATGTGTGATTGTCAGTCGTTTAAAATGAAAATGTGCTCCCGGGTCTATTTTGTTATTTTTTAGCCATTTATGGAGAGGATTTCTGTTGTACCAAAAAATGTGACCCCACAAACCAAAACCATTCTTGATACTTTTACAGATAATTAAACTTTCTAATGTATTGTGTGGCGATACAGTTTTGGTTTGAGGTGTCATATTTTGTTACAAGTGCAAATCCTTCTTTATATACCTAATCCTAATCTAATCCTATATTTCCAATATTGCGTCTCTCATCATTCTCATGATATTATAATATCGAAGTAGCATCCTGGTGCAATACATGTATTTCAGATTCGTTAAAAAATCTCCGCTAAACTGTATATGATAAGACTAACACAGATAAACGCCCTACTTCGAATGTCTGTCGACCCAGTTTCACATTATGTCTACTTTTGACTATATTTTCAATATAAAAATGATATCTTTTCTCTGTTTAAAATAGTTTTTCTAGCAGAATTGAAGAAATTAATATTGTGCCTCAAAAGCGAAACTGCAAACTTCACTCAGGTGAACCAATATGCCACACCTTTAAAAGTTGATCATACAACATGCCCCCAATGGCCTGCATTATGAACCTTTGATTTATGGATTCCAAGAATTGGAGTGTTGATCATCGAAAGTCTTTATTGAAACTGCGCCATACCAGCATTCATTCCGGATTCTCAGGTTTTTTTTAAATAGATTTTGTTGGTATATTCCACACCTGATTTTGTAAAGGAAAGAAGAGTGTGATGTTTTAGCTTCGTAATTCGATGACATAAGTATGATAAACACATTCAACATCAGCCTCTCTCTAGCACTCCTCTAACTTTTCCTCCAGCAGAGTTCTTGATTACTTTCCTGGAACATGAAAATATCTTGATCAGTAATACAGACAAGAGTGAATCAGCCTCGCATTGCAAAATCTAGGAGAGTGATCAACAGCTGTCACAAATTTTAAGACCATGGGAAAGCACAACATGCTCCTCAACATTGTCACCTAGGGCTTGAAGGTGTTTATGATCAGGCAGACAATGTCTTACATACAGTAGAAACGAGCAGTGAAGACTGGATACTTGGTTAATCAACATGATCAGCTGACATTATGTGAAGTCAATGTTGACCCTATTAGTAGAATAATGGGAAGTGTGGCGAGATTTACATCAGGTCAAAAAGAACCAACATTGGATTGATTTCTTTAGTGTTCATTTCTTTCTTAAAACTGTCCCCCTCTAGAAGATTGTTGCAGCAAGAGATCGCATTTGTTAATCTTGCTCTCTTTACATTCCAACTTCCCATTCATGAGTGTGGAATATACCAAATAAATTACAAATGATCAAATAACAATGATCAAATAACCATTGATGAAATGATGAGATTCTCCAGGCACAACATTTTGATGCATAAACAGGGTTCTTATGATCACAGGATTTTGATGTTGATTTTAGAGGCCTGGTAAATCCTGGAATTTTGTTGTCAGTGATAGAAAACTTTCCATGTTGAAATTTAACATCTGTCAGCCTATTGGTCCATTTCCAATAATTATTTATATTATTTTATGAATTCTGACCGTGTTGGTTAGAGTTTGTAAATATTTCATCTATTTATTTATTTTTCTTTACATTTTGTTAGATTCTTGCTTCTGATACAGGTGTCCGATCTGACAATCGTGAGAAGACCTGTTTTCCATAGATATTTTCCATGTCGATAATCTGATATCTCGTGGAAAAGACATGAAATTTTTCCATATAAACTCCCAGAAAGCCATGGAATTTCAGTCACCAGAAAGCAGAGAGTGTAAGAACTTTAAACACACCAGGAATAGACCACATAAACGTTTGTAAAATCTACAAGAGCTGTGAATCACTCTCTATATGTTCTGCATGGAGAATTCGATGGATAATTACTAGAATGATTCTGATGCTGCTGTACAAACTGCTGTCTTGGAGTTCATTTTCACTCTCCAAGAGGGGAAATGATGAGAGAACATACATGTGATCATGAACACTCTTGTTTTCAATTTTTCACCTGTTGAGGACATTTGAGGTGAAGATCAACATTCCTTGGTGTTGAGAAAATGACCAGGGCCGTGAGTATTAAGGACACCTTCATTGTCATGGGTCAGCGCAACATAACTGTGTGACGGTTATGATTTTACATCTGGTTTTATGTCACTGTACATAGTTTAGTTAAGTTTTGCTATTTCAGTCTTGTTGATAGACTTAGTGAGTGTTTTCCCCTTGAAACTGACAGTGCATGCAAAAAAGATGGCTACATTCATATTGATGTTCTTAATTCTCAGAAGTGATAAACCTGAAATATTTACAGTTCAACCACCCACCGGTACACATGATAAATGTACCGAGTTCCCAGTCTCCAGTAGTCATCAGTTAATGCAGAAATACTTTAGAACGAGTAGAAAGTCGTCTTCATGATTTTTATCAACATGAAAGGTGCAATAAACGATCTAATTATTTCATCACAGTAAGCACAATTTCCTTCCACTGAATCTGATCAGTGGATGAACAAATTTATTTGAGCAGGAAGTTGACAAAATGGCCCAAAAGTCTTGCAGATAATTTGTATACACCCGTTTAAAAGACAAACATATTATTTAATGGCAATTTCCATTGTCCGTTCGTGTCAACTCTAGACTATATCTGTGACAGTCCTCTACCCTCCTGTATTCCAGAAACTTGCATCATGCTGCATTTACTCAACTTATTTACTATTCTTTGGAACATGTTTCCACCCCCGGGGCACCAATCCCCAACCTCTATCTCCTAAACTAAGCTTCACCCGACCCCATAGCCTTATATATCCCTGGAGCTTACATTATGCTACACTTATTCAACCCATCCACTACCCTCTAGTCCCCAAACCCCACTATCTGTTAAAGGTGAACTGCAAAGGTTTCCATTGTTCTGCTAAAATGTCAAAACTTGAGGCCTTTGTCTTTATAGTAGTTTATGTGTGAAAATAGTTCTGTGGATTCTTTTCTTCTTCCGAGTATATGATAAGTCAAAATTTTTACCCCCAGGAAAGGGGAGCCACAACTTTCGAAAACTTCATCGACTGCCTCCCAGAGTTTTTGGAACATAATGACATTATAGTGGTCCTCACTCATTCATCCAACATAGCATGACGTCGTGTAAAATCATACATTAATTAAAACTTGAATGAAGGAGACCTCTAGAACGTTCTACAAGTAAAGATAAGAGACGAGTGATGTAAGTTTTCAATACGGATTTATAAAAGGATAACTTAATATTGTTATTAGTACAATTTAGCAAAATATATTCATCCCAAAATCGTATAACAGTCCTATCACATAACACAAGATGTATGTAAGTAACATTTTAGAAAAAAAAATATTAAAAGCTTTACAGTTCACCTTTTAACTAAACCTCGCCTATGTTCCGGGATCTTACAATCATGCTACACTTGCTGAACCCGTCCACTACAGGAGCATGTGGCCCCACCCTCTATTTCCTAAACTAAGCCTCATCCGATCCCATATCCTCATATATATTTCGGGAGCTTACATTATGCTACACTTATACAACCCATCCACTATCCTCGAGAGCATGTCCCCACCCCTGGTCCACCCTAAACTAAGCCTCACCTGACCCGATATCCTCCTATATTTCGGGAGCTTACGTTATGCTATGGTTATTGCACCCTTCCACTACTCTCTGGGAGTATGTCTCCAACCCCGGGGCAGCAAGCCCCACCCTCTATATCCTGAACTAAGCCTTGTCCGACCCCATACCCTCATATATTCTGGGAGGTTACATCATGCTACACTTATGCATTGGCTGACCCCATACCCTTATATTTCAATTTAATAATTTTAAATTAAATTCCAAATTTCAATCTGAAATAATTTTCTTGCTTTAAAAAAAGTAGGATTTTCTGAGGCCTTGGATCTCAGGTGTGAAAAGAAATAGGACCCAAACATTGTGATATGACTAATATTGTTGAAAGCGACATTATATCCTATTCACTCAATCTTCTAATAAATTTGATCACCTTCTGAAATCTTTCAAATAACTAATGAAATAGTGGATTATATTCATGTTTTGAGACCATTTTGTCAACTTCCTGTTCTAATAAATTTGATCAACGCTCAGGCGATTGAATTATTAGAGGATTTACTGGAACTGTTCCTGGAGGTTTGCCATTTATAGATTCCAAACTGAACTTCAGTTACCTGTGTCTGTGTGGTTATGTCTAAATATGGTGAATATGTATGCTTTAGTATTACAGAGTGCCAGGAACTATTAATTGTCTATAATATCACCTAATAGTGTGCTTCATTATTTATGGATTCCCCCCGCCCTGTTGTAGATAATTTATTGAAGTTCTATTCACTAAATAGAGAACGTAAAGCATTCATGTGATATGCAAGTATATACATGTACCTCATTTCATATGCGTGATATCTTGCCTTGTCAGAAGACTTCGACCGTAAAAGGGTATATATATCATGATAGCGATCTATAGCTAGAACCATTTTACTGAAGTTGTTACTATTTTCTTACGAGGGTCCATGTGTACAATCATGGTTGTGTACATTATCATGGTGTTCAGTGTATTTATAACTGGTATCGGGCAGTTCCTGCCATAGATCATACAGATTTTACTGTTATAACGTTACTGAAAAATACACAGTAAAACGTACGCACAAAACAGGACAATAAATGAATGGTGTACAAACCAAAGTTTGAACTTTTCTCTGTTGTTTTTCTGATCATCAGTGGTTCAATCTGAACAAGATGAAGACAAGCCTAATTGGCACTATGGACTACGTCATTAAAACGGATTCTTTTAGTTTGTGAGTTGCTTGTGGCTGCTGCTTACCACTAATGCATCCACTCACAAAATTGTGATGTTCTTTTCTCAATTACAAGCGTCTGCTTCGTCATTCAAAATTTAGCCGTCGTCCATTAAAGAATATCCGCGTCCGTAATAGGACCTATACCATATAACAGTATTAGCACCAAATTCAGAAAGACAATCATAAGTATACTTAAACATAGGCTAGTTTCCTGCAAGAGAGAAGCGGTCAACAGAAACCTATCCTGTCTTACCGCCAGTGCCCTCCTTTGCATATCTCTTTGCAGTACTATCCTGGAACTGTGTGTGATAAGCCAGAATAGCCTAGCCCTTCAGCTGAGAATTCTAGGTTACTTTTTTAGTACAAGAGCTAATTTCCTTTTAATTTGTGTCCACCGGGTGGCATGCTCTATATATATGTAAACTGTTATTCGACCTCTTCTGGTCAGCCTCGCGAGGCTTCCGGGGTTGACCTAGGGTGTCCCCAGGTCATGGTAAGAAAAGGTCTCAGCTCCTCAGATAGCTCGGTGTTAGAGGCAACTAACTGGGCACGTACCCGTGGAGTTCCCGGGTGTGAATAAGGATAGGACCCCACCTGTCGGGGGCCAGTGTGTCAAAAGGAATAGTACCATACCCGTGGGGTTCCCGGGTGTGAAAATGACTAGGACCCAAACGTCGTGATATGACAAATATAGTTGAAAACGACGTTAAATCTTATTCACTCACTCGCTCTTTTGTTCCTACTGCAAGAGTCTAGCAAACATATGTGGTACTGAGTGCTCGTACAGTGTAAATCTGGCATGTACGTCTGGTCGTCTATCCATCAACAATGTCTGGCCCAGTCTATATCTCGGTAACTATTTGAACAACTATTTACGTGTTTTGATAATTTCCCATTGAGTTATGGTCCTTCATCCCGTCCAGCAACAGTTTATTTGCGGGTTCATATCTCGGTTACTTGATAGATAACTTCACGAGTGGTATCTTCGGCGTTGTCATACAAATTAAGTTTTCGATTCTTGACAGAATCTTTCTTTTGTGAATCATGGCTGTATATCGAATGTCGGATCTGACGCTTGCTGTTAACACCTACCAAAGCACTCTGGCGGCGATGGATTCAACAGATGTAAGATAATGTGCATTCACATGCGATTCTTTGTCACTGGTTCAAAGAAGAAGGATTCTTACCACTACGTTTGACTCCATTGGTTCGACCAAGGTCATCTTTGGCGAACTTGGTCATGTTCTCTTGGCATCAAATTTGTCTGCAAGATGATCAGGAACATCCCCTTACTAATGGTCAATACTTGGATGGGTGACCGTGTGCTGTACTGGCTGGGTTGATCAGTGTCCAGGATAATAGGAACTGTGGACACTCTTGTTCTGACACATGTAGGCACCGTCGTGATATGACTGAAAATATGTTGAAAACGACGTTAAATCCTACTCACTCATCCCTTACTAACTGCACGACGATTGACCACTCGGTATACTGGCTTGCATGTGGCTATGAGCATGTCCTTGTACAATGTCTTTGGATGCTCATCAAAATTTGCCACTCTTAGAGAAATACTGTCTGGATCTACAAGTCTGGCCAGCATCATACCTTTGGGCAAGACGTTTCACTAACTTTCACCCGATTATGGGAGTCGAGGAATCGTCAAGGATACTGCCGCCTGGCTGTTTGGTGGAAAAATGGTGTGTGCGTCTACAGATACTCGGAAACTGAAAGGCAAGCGACGCTACAGCACACAATCTATTAAAGGCTGTGTCCATGTTCTAAGTCAACCCATAACAGTAGAAACCTTTGCGGTGTTGCTCAATACATAGCCCTGTTTTAGGTCCAGATGTATACGCTAGCTGTATAGGTTTTAGCCCACGGCACCAGCTAATTACCATTTCCCAACTGGCAGCCACGTGGTTGATTATTATGGTTGCATATCTTGTCTGCATTATTTCTTAAATGTTGTTGCCTCCACTTACGACATTTTCCTTCCACTGTCATTCTATTCCACAATAATGACATTTACCCGGCCTCGTGCATGGTTTATATTCCTTGGTTCCCGCCGTGGTCAGATTGGTATTGACCATGGCAAGTCGTTCTGCTGGGTTATACATTAATTATTTATTACCATGTGTTTTTATCATATCCCTCCGAATTGGTATTATCACACTGCATTCTCGCCTAGGCTCCCTGTGATAAATGATTCCTTACATTCTGAAACGCTTTACATCAAGTGCAATCTTAAATTCTCCAGGACTTGCTGCTCCCTCGGTTTGCTAAGTGTTAGTTGACCAGCGGCGTTGTGGGACCAATGAACCAGCGGTGTTGATTTGCCAAGCTTGGTTTAACCAATGTTTTCTCACAAATGGACTATTTATATTGGCTGACCAAGATTCATGGTCGACCAATGTATGAGCGAGTGAGTGACTCGGCATGATTTAACATCGCTTCCAACAATCCTTCAGTCATATCATGACGTTTGGATCCTACTACTTTTCACACCCGAGAACCCCACGGGCGCCCCAGTTAGTCTCCTCGTATGATAAACAGTATGAGAAACCGAGACCCTTAAATTCTTACCCTGATCCGGGGTGTGCATAACGGCAATCCTCGAGAGCCCTTTGTATGGCCATCTGGCTGATGTCATAGACCATGTGGCGGTGTCGATTAGCGCGTCCCTCCTGTATGGCCTGGCGGCTGATGTCACAAACGATGTGACCGTGTCGATTAGCGCGTCCGTCCTGTATGGCCAGGCGGCTGATGTCATAGACAATGTGACAGTGTCGATTAGCGCGTCCGTTCTGTATGGCCAGGCGACTGCTGTCATAGACAACGTGGCCCTGACGTTTAGCGCGTCCGTCCTGTATGATCAGGCGGCTGATGTCATAGACAATGTGGCCGTACTGATTAGCGCGTCCATCCTGTATGGCCAGGCGGCTGATGTCATGGACAATGTGACCGTGTTGATCAGCGCGTCCGTCCTGCATAACCAGGCGGCTAATTTCTACGCATATAAGAGAAGTGGGAAGAGGTGCCGACATACTGACAGAGCCACATGACTTCACAGTATAGTCTTCTGGTTAACCTATTCTAAAGCACATACCAAGAATCTAACGATTCGTGATATGTGTTGTATCTTAGGTACGCTTTTATTGTACCTGTTCATATGGCAACTTGGATGACATGACCACACGGCCCCTAGCACCGGCATAAGCGGTATTAGATACATATCTAGAGAACTATGATGGAAATGCTCTGACAACTCTGGTAAATGGTGAGCTGTGTCACTGTGACAACTCGTACACTGTGGATTGGTGAGCTGTATCGTCGTCAGATGAAAATGACGGCATTTAACACAAAAGACTAGTCTGTAAGGCCCGATGTCGACCCAGCATCAACTTCCCGCAATGCCAACATATATCAGATTACAAGTGTCCGGTCCTTCATTCATAATTCAGCCGTCGTCCAGTAAAGAATATCCGCGTCCATAATCCAAAGACATATTCCATATAACAGTATTAAGACCAAATTCAAAAAGACAATCATAGTATACATAAACATAGGCTAGTTTCCTGCAAGAGAGAAGCGGTCAACAGTTTTCAATGATGCCGGCAAGACGTCATGATGTTCCAAAAATATCAACTCCGTATCGCTTATCAGTATTCTTAATCCATAATATTCGTTGTAAAGTCGTCATCTAAAGAATGATTCATATCAGTACCATGAGGATCTTGAAGTACATGGGTTCATACGGCCCCTAGCCCCGGGTTAACCGGGATTAGACACAAGTTACGAAACGCAACGCCATAGATCTTGCACGCTACGCTCGTATTTTGCTATCGGCATGCGAAATGTATCGCCAAATTTGATAACCTTGAGTGGAGGCGCTTGGTGATGTAGCCCTGTTTTATAAGTTTCTGCAACAATGTTTTGTGACGATTAAAATCGTCACATTTAACACAGGATCTAGCAAATGCTATTAGGCGTGATATGTATACGTCATATGCAGGTCCCACTGGAATATTAGTGTCCAGAAAGGGATAGTTTACGATGTCGAAATTGTAATCGTCTCTTTTGTCATATATTCGACGAGAGACCAAAATGTCTGCACATGGGACAGGCCTCGGGGACGAAACGTCCACCAGCAGAATCTCGCCATATACAGGTAAAAATTACAACGCATATAAGGGAAGTGGGAAGAGGTGCCGACATACTGACAGAGCCACATGACTTCACAGTATAGTCTTCTGGTTAACCTATTCTAAAGCACATACCAAGAATCTAACGATTCGTGATATGTGTTGTATCTCCGGTACGCTTTTATTGTACCTGTTCATGTGGCAACTTGGATGACACGACAATGTGACTATGTCATAGACGATGTGGCCATGTTGATTAGCGTGTGCGTCCTGTAAAGCCAGGGGGCTGATGTCATAGACAATGTGGCCGTGTCGATTAGCGCGTCTGTCCTGTATGGCCAGGCGGCTGATGTCATAGACAATGTGGTCGTGTCGATTAGCGCGTCCGTCCTGTATGACCAGGTGGCTGATGACATAGTCGATTGGCCGTATCGATTAGTGTGTCCATACTGTATGGCCATGCGGCTGATGTCATGGACAATGTGGCCGTGTCGATTAACGCGTCCGTCCTGTATGACCAGGCGACTAATATTATAGATGATGTGGCCATGACAGTTAGCGCGTCTGTCCTGTATTGCCAGGCGGCTGATGTCATAGACGATGTAGGTTCGATTCTCATCAGAACCAATAGATCGATTTCTTACATCTCCTCAGTAAGAGATTTGCCCAGTTGTGCCAAGAGAGGACTGACGACAATATTTGCTCGTTCATTAGTTGGTTATGTTGTAAAGCGTCGATCGCTGATTGGCCCTGCTATGCCGTCATCCCTCAACATCGAACAACATGGCGATCACAGCCGTTCGTCGAAACGAAATTATTATAGCTTTTGCGGGCATAGTTATCACATGAAAGACATGATTTCCGAGAAAGTCTACATCTCTCTTCTGGAACATCATCATCTTTCGTAGGTGTAGTTGTAGTAATCAACGTACAAATATCGGCACAATGCTTATATATTTGGGATTTATTGATCTATTACCATATAATTGCATAAAGTTCGACTTTTCATTTACCAATTTTATATAATTTGTGCATGCTATATGATGATGTGTTTTGACAAAACTATTTCCGAAATTCTATTTCATGACCCTTTAGGTCAGTTATTGTGAACACAACTATTTGTGAGAAACAGTTATGTAATTTCAAATTTATACAGGATAACATAGAAACTGCTTATGTAAGTGTACTGAATTAACCTTGGTTTTGATGACTATGTTTACGTAATGTGACATTTCCCTGATTCGCTTGTCTAAGCTGCACCAAAGATATCAGAATTTAGTTTAGAGTTAATTCGACCCCTATAGGACTGTATAAAAAGGGATGACCGGCACATTCAGGCGGGCCAGTACCACCAGGTCTCACTGGAGGCCAATACCATCAGGTCTCACAGAGGCCAATACCATCAGGTCTCACAGAGGCTAATATCATGTCTCCAATGATAGATGTTACTATCTACAGTTCTGAAAATGACTGTTTACAAAATGGTCTGATGTTAATGAAGTTGTGTTAGTCTGCCTGCCAAATGCTGCCGATCATTCCTAAGTTAAGTGAAATGAATTTACAATAAATCCGCTTAATATTCAACAGACATGAACTTCGTTTTTGTTGTATCCTGTCTCATTTAAAGAGGCTATCAAGTCTTCGAGAAATTTCAGAAGCCGGACCGTGGAATCTGTCATTGTAAAGGTTTTATGGAGACCATCACCTGAGTCTGAGACGACTTCGCGTTACAACATCTTAAGATCACGCGCACAAGCCCTTGTTGTCTTGAAGACCGCAAATTCCATAATGGCGAGCTTGCCAGGATAAAGACAATTTTCTTTTGGATACAACTACAAGATCATGAGACGACAGATTTAGACGATCGACCGAGGACACTGAGAGTACTAACTTTTGGACAAAATGGCTGAGCCAGTAAAAGTGCAGGAGCTCCAGGCCATTGCTCAAAGCATCACGAAACTTGTGGACAATCTGTGGACTGATATTGAGGCTAAGGACAATTGTTAATTGTAAAGAGAACAGGTAAAGGACCGTCCTCCCTTTTTGCACCTACTGAGGTATTGCAGACGGTGATTAAGTCACCCAGACGGGGACGGTGACTGATGAAAACATTTGGTGCCCTTGTTTGTTGGCCATTGTGAAATGTGCGACCCTGTTCAACGCCTCCTTGAACTGCCTTGTAATTCTGGCTGAGTGAATTCCAAACTGCTGTCCACAACTGCCATGAGTGCTGTCCATCTCAGTGATAAGATGATCGACCCAAACACTGTTCCTTCCTATAACAGCGACATGTTTCTCCTCTTCCTTGGTGACGTGACAGCGTGTGCCAGAAACCTCTGGAACGAGTCCATTCCGTGGAAACAATATATACAGGTACAGTTTGATTCGTTCTACTTAACAGAGCCTTGTAAATGGCTATAGTGATTGAAAACATAACTGTGTTGTGATATATTTTCTGCCTGGACTTCCCTGAACTTTCTGCCTGACGTTGTGAAGTTCCCACTGATTGACAATAGTGCGTGTGATGAACAGTGTGTACTTTACAGAACTGGATCATGCCTAACGAACTCTAAGACATTGTGTTCTTGTAACTTTCTTGGAACATTCTGGACTGAATTCCCAAACAGGTTGGTAACATGTATTGAACAATCATGTTATATGTGCTATAATAATGCCTTATATGAACTCTTAGCATCTTTCGTAAATCGTGCACGTTTCGTTTCGTTTATTATTGATAATGCTGCATGCCCAGTGAAGTTGATAAATCAATGATAAAACTGATAGATTGAATGAACCTTTGTGACTGATAAATTTAGTGATTTGCAGATTGATAAATCTAGCCTTTGAAGTTTGTACGAGAATCTTGTAATGTGGATCCACAATGATTTTTTTTTTGTTATGATATTTATCGCGATCAGTTTCCATAATAGCTAGTGTAGCTGGTGAGCTAAACACTTAACGCAATTTGAGCTAAATGAAACTAAGATTATCGCGTATACACCGAGTACATGTACGTACTAGTGGTTGTAGCATATGAATGCTTGGTATAGGCTGTGAAAGCCTGGTGGGTGTTGGCTGATGAACCCCCACAATTCCCGGTTAGGCGATAGAAGCCTGGATATTTGTTTTTTGTATTGTTGTTTGGATCCTCAGATATAAGTCTAAGATGTTGAATGACAAATTGGTTTCAATTAACACGTATTGACAACTTCCTTAATTGTAATACATATTGTGTCCATGTCAACCATAAGTTTCTAGCTTTTTCATAATTATTTCTCTTGCACTGAATTGACATGATTTTTCGTGCACTGAACTAGTACGATAAATCTGTTTCGAAATAATTTGCTTCTGTTTGTTCTGATTGAGATTATCTTGCATGTAGGTTGCAGTTTTGACATTTTGATACAGTTAAATGTTATTTGTTTTGATTTTCATTAACATGTAAGCTGTTGGTAACCTATTTTGGATTTGAAGCTAATGGAAGAATTTTTCAGCAATTGTTTTGATATTGTGTTATGTTTTGGGACACATTGTTTTGAAATGTGCACACTTGTCATGTGACTGGCACGTGTACCACATACCTAGAGTATTTTCATTGAGGAATGATAGTAAATATGGCATTATGACCGTACGCTATGAACATGGACTACGGTAATTGAATAAATTGTGTATGGTATTTAACCAATATTTCTGATAATGACCTTAGCTATTTATAATGGACTATTCTTTGAAATTTTGCTATTATTTTTGATGCCTTACGAATTTTGTGGTTCTGCTTTGAGATAAATGAACGCTCTTTGATCTTGCCCTTTATCTTTCATAGATGGAAGATATGTGATATGTCGATTCTTAGCCACCATATTTTCACGCAAAGGTAGACTTCTTAGCCACCATATAATTGCATAAAGTTCGACTTTTCGTTTACCAATTTTATTTAATTTGTGCATGCTATATGATGATGTGTATTGACAAAACTATTTCCGAAATTCTATTTCTTGGCCCTTTAGGTCAGTTATTGTGAACACAGCTATTTGTGAGAAACAGTTATGTAATTTCAAATTTATACAGGATAAGATAGAAAAAGCTTATGTAAGTGTACTGAATTATCCTTGGTTTTGACGACTGTGTTTACGTAATGTGACATTTCCCTGATCCGCTTGTCTAAGCTGCACCAAATATATCAGAATTTAGTTTAGAGTTAATTCGACCCTGTAATCCATAGGAATGTATAAAAAGGGATGACCGGCACATTCAGGTAGGCCATACCACCAGGTCTCAATGAAGGCCAATACCATCAGGTCTCACAGAGGCTAATATCATGTCTCCGATGATAGATGTTACTATCTCCAGTTCTGAAAATGACTGTTTACAAAATGGTCTGATGTTAATGAAGTTGTGTTAGTCTGCGTGCCAAATGCCGCCGATCATTCCTAATCTAGGTGGAATGAATTTACAATAAATCGGCTTAATATTCAACAGACATGAACTCCGTTTTTGTTGTATCCTGCCTCATTCAAAGAGGCTATCAAGTCTTCGAGAAATCTCAGAAGCCGGACCTTGGAATCTATCATTGTACAGGTTTTATGGAGACCATCACCTGAGTCTGAGACGACTTCGCGTTACAACATCTTAAGATCGCGCGCACAAGCCCTTGTCGTCTTGAAGACCGCAAATTCCATAATTTGTTCTACAGGGATGACGGCATACCTTCGTTCCCATAACCTGATCTAGACGGAAAGATTTTTCTAAGCAGACAGGAAAATGGTCTTCTTAACTATGAATGAGCATACATCACTACTCTGTAATTGAAAACTTACCAAACATTCAAGAATTATGCCATATATTCCTCAACATGCCACCCTCAACAAATTTTGTTGCAATGGACGTTGATTGAAATAGCAGTGGTGAGAAAGCTTCAAGTTTCAGCTCGGTTTGGTCGCCATACAGAGATTTTAGTTTGAAGACAATACCGTTCATTATTGAAGCACCGCAAGAGTTTGTCCAAATCAGGTCTGCAATAAAGTAATATTGCGGGAGTGAAGGAACGGCATACACATACTTGCGGTATAGCCCAGTTCGTATCACTTGCGATAGAATCGTGATGGTAGGCAACTGCCAGTCGTCGGTCATTGGCCTCTGATAGCATTGCCTTAATGTCGAATTTGTGCACTCTCGCGATTATCGCGGAAGACTTAACATCGGGCTTCTCGTTGGACATTTCATTACTTACCAGTTTGATCAACTAATAATTACATCTCTCCATCGTCCTGTTGTTCCCCATGTAGCTGTGGTAGTGCCGGTAATACAACGTCAAAAGCCAATCTTCCTCTTCGTACCACGATGGAGTGCCCAAGTAAATCCAATCCATGTCAATTAAACACAACATTAAAAGGGTGGTGAAAAACGATGCCGGAGTACTGACAAGACGTCATATGACCTCACAGACAAATATAATAAAATAATATACTTATTTCTAAAAACCAAAAGTGAGCCGTGTGATGATTTGTATCCCAGCCAAGCTTTTATTGTAGCTGTTAATGTGGACTTCTTCAATGATATGACCACACAGCCCCTATAGCACCGGACCGAGATGTATTAGATACAAATACTTTAGAGCGATGATCTAATAGCCCTATCAAGTCATCTGATGGAAAACGATGAACCACGTGACTGCTAGATAAAAAAAAGAGCGGCCCAAACGAGGGAGTGTATAAAGAATGCAAATACTCATTCAGAACAAATACTTGTGAGGCCCGACGCCGACCAAGCGTTCCATTCACAAAACTACAATCACAATGGTAGCAGAGTCGTACGCCTCTATAGTCATAGTGATTCCATTTCGAACTGTTCAGCTTTCGTCACTTTCTGGTAAACGAAATTTCGAATGTCGATCACCAGGTTCAGTTCGCTATGAGGTATGCTCCTTCCCCTGTCTATCTGATTTGCTCTCTAATCGATTATTTATTATTATTCTTTGGTTTAATTGGAAACGGACCTGTCTCAGAAGTTTGTGTTCGCCGCTTCTTCCAAAACTGTTTCGGGTCTTAAAGTTGCCATGTTCTCTACTTCCAAAGTCCCTTTAATTTCTTCATCTGCACACTGTCGTCGCTATGGATCACCTCTGTCAATCATTGTAATCTGAAAGACAAGGTATATCATCGCTCATCTCGAAAGCTGTGAAAAAATTATCATGTTGCGTAGATATTCTCCATATTTATTTGCAATCTATAAGATGTTAAATTAGGTCTCTGTGAGCTATGACAATGACGTTAACGTTGGGATGATTTAGTAAACAGTATTAAGTGCTAATATGGCTACAACACATTTCAAATATTGGTGAGTAAAGGAATTACACATTTTTCCTCGACGTCATGTGTCGAGGTTGCTGTTTGTCTTTGGATGTGAACGATGGAGTGCTATAAAACATCAATTCTTTCGCTGTACATTTCATCACTGACCAGTTTGTACTCTTCTACTGTCTGTGGCTTCAACACCACGCGCAACTAGTCCCACTGATAAATCTAGCCACCGTGAAAAGCTCATACCAAGTGATACGAATGTGAAGGATAGATGCATTGACTCGTGATAGTGTTATAAAAAAATAAATGTTGACCGTTCTATCTTGACACTCCTTGCCCTGTGAGTTTTGTTGTATATATAAGACAGATGAATCTCGGTGATGAGAACTATCGGTAAATAAATCAGCAATTTGCAAATTTTCATTGACTTTTCTGATCATGTCAGTATATTTTGAGAGCGATCAGCGCAGTATGCTTGATCAACCTCATCGAAAATGCCAAATCTGCCATGAAGTGTAACACAACGATTATCGCATTACGGGAGGGAACTTAAACCGGCCTGTGCCTGGTAATTTATTATCAAATAGGTTTTCCCACATCCTAGGTCCACATATCATCATGGTAAAAGCATTCCTACTTGATACGCTACATTTGTGTCTCCTACTTGTGCAACATACGAAGGTTTCTGAGCACATTATCGTTACATACATAACTGTTCTGATAGATCCTACATGTACTTCACATGGAGACGCTTAAGTCATTTGACACAGAATATCAAAAGAGCACTACCGGAGGATATATTTATATTGCCGTATCCCTCATTCTCCTTCACCTACTCCCCTTTCTCTGATGATAATGCCTTACGATTTAATGCTCATGATATTTTTAATGGAAAATTGACGTGATGGCGATATCATAACACGCATTAGGATGATAAACGGCCCCTAAATCGCAATTCAAAGCTACCATCAATGATGAACTCATCAGATATAGTACGATCGCTTATGACAATTACGTAAGCGATAACATCTCACAGTGATGGGAAATCCGACGGCGTATTTGGTCAGCGGGCCTATATATTTGACTACTGTTCAGACATCGTGAGGACCATGTGTGGTTTTCGGAAGTTATTTTGTTTCTGTATAGATCAGCCATGCTTTAGAGCTGCCCAAGACACCTTAATAGCCTAGCAAACACATCGTATAGAAATTATTGAGTTTCGTAAGCATCAGATGTAAGCATGGGCTCAAAGTAAGAAAAAGACCAAACTTTCCAGGAACGCATATTCTTGTTCAAAACATCAGTCGGTGGGCCTAATACCCGATGTCACCAATGCGATTCCCACTGAGGTAAGCATCGAGGCATGAAGCCACCCGGAGTACCATATAAATAAGTAAGTGACAAAAAAGTTGTATATCCTGGTTAGCTATACTTAGTTACTAGTACACGCTAGTTTTTGGGCCCGCAAATATATGACACGACAACAAAACGAAGAGGACTATAGCTTTCATAAAATACTGATCACAATAAATGTATACGGTTGTAATATGACCATTGGATCAACTTATAACCATTTCACAATTATGTCCAATGACAATAGCATAATTGATTTAAATACCATTCATTTAAGCCTTTTACAAAATCACTTTAAGCTGACTTAAATACAAGAATGGAGGAGTTAGATACAAGAATGGAACTTCGGAAGAGCGGTGATGATATAATAGCCCCGCGAACCCATCAGCTGGAAACAGATGAAGTTTATGAGCTTCAAAGGACACAGAACAATTTCGCGTAAATCATCATGAGTTAGGGTTTCGTTAGAGAGATATTACCAGTACTGATGTTACAATAACAACACGATGTTCTTCACGTGATATCCCTGTTGCTAGATTAAGATTATTAAATTCGGTTGAACTTTTTATTTAAGTTTATATGTATTTTGTCATGTGACTGTCCATGGTGTCGTTGGCGACGAGAATAATCATTATAGAGTTTCTTATTCTTACAAAGACGATACTTCCTGTTCACAGATATATTCCCTCTTAATTCTTTCAGGCTTACGGTTCGTGTTGGTTGGTGTTGATACTGGTGAACTGATAGACAGTCACAATATCATTACTGTCATTCTGGGTGAAAAGTGATATGCCACGGTGTTCAGAATACATAAAATAAATTTAATAGCAGTGAAAACTTCCTGATGTAGGGGTCGACGAGGCAAGACTGGCTCATTCAGAATGCCATTGTAATAAAGTTAAGACTTCCTGCTAAGTTTACGGACATGGGGTCTGATTTCAGAAGGCACGAAAAGAAGATCGTGTAAGAGATTTGATTGGATTGTGTTGCAGCGATTTATTTGTTAGATGAGTTTTAGTGGTATTTCAAATATAATAAGGTGATAAATAAACGCCAAACGATATTCCTACCACCGAAAAATGTCAAGAACAAACATCTTTCTTAGTATTACAGTAATTCCGAACAAAGACTACAGATACAAGTTTATTTGAGCCCTTCGTATGTCGTCTTCGGAAATAAATCTCCTTTGAACGACTCAGGAATTTGTTTTTTCATGAGTATCAATGCATGGTTCTTGTACGGGGGTACCGTGCATGTTCCTGTATGAAAGAGAGTGTTGTTGCGCCTGACCTGGTAACGTATAATTTGTCCTTATTACAAACGTATCATTTATCATCAGTGCATGATAACCATACGGATATACCGGGAGATTTTATTACAAATAGATGGGGGGTCTAGGGAAACTACTTAGCTCTATTTTATGCTAAACAAGCACTAGATGTGCACTCGTACGTTCCCGCCGGTGAAAATCGTGTGACCAGAGCGGTACGGGTATGTGTATGTATATTTATAGCCCGCAAAGATTTCATTTCAAAATCGAAAAATACATCCGGATAATCAGGATGGCGTTAAGAAGTAATGTCGCAGCTATGAAGGCTTGTACCTTGTCTAATATAGGCCTACTGCGTATGAGATTACGACTGGTGTTTTACTTACTCGGACTTCTAACCATGCTAACAGTGTGGTCCACTGTGACAGGCCGTGAGTGTCCCTACGGTGAACTCGTCACGAGAAAATGTATCTACCGACAACAACACATCAAGAGCATCAATGGAATAGATATTCCAACAGACTGTCAATTACTTGATTTGTCCAACAATAAGTTGTCGTCTGTAGACGACTTTGTGTTCGTTCATTTGCAGGTCTCTTGTCTCTGGACCTATCTGACAACCAAATCACTCGCCTCAGCGCCAAAGCTTTTGTCGGAATATCCAACTTGACTTGTCTTAATCTCATCAATAACCCGATATCCTATGTGGACTACCAGGAACAGGTTTTCCGTCCACTACTGAACTTGAAAGTTTTAGACATTGGCCCAGGTGATTCCGAAGAAGTCACCTATCCTGATCTGGCCTTGTCGTTCTTGGTTTCTCTGGAACAGCTTTATATGGATATGTACCCGGATCTCCAGTTCGGTCCTGGTTTTGCTCGCCTTCATCAACTGAAAACACTTTCCGCTGTTGGTCACTACTGTAAGATAAACAGGCTTTTCAACGGTACTTTCCAAGTTTTGGAAACTTCAGGAATTATCTCATTGAATTTAGCACAATGTAGGATTTCGGACATTGAACCTATGGCTTTTACTCCTTTCCATCATCTGGAAAACTTGAATATCGCAGGAAATCATGAACTTGGGATGACCGCTGCTCTGGATTCGTTGGAGGGACTCACTGTCAGAACTCTTACGTCCATAGACATATCCAAAGTGAACTCGGAACATTCCCCACTATCTGACTTATCTCTGACAAAGAACAAGTTTAAATATCTGAAAGATATTTGTGTGAAATCGCTCGACCTAAGTAACAACCTGTTGGTCCATTTTGACGTTAGTTCCTTACTGATGTTCCGTCATCCGGACTGTTTGGAAGAGTTCCGTCTGAAAAATTTCTACCTCACACGGTACACGATGGCATCTCTGTACTTTTACTTGAATCACTTTTCGAATCTTAGCTCCATTGACGTTACAGGTTCTCGGTTACGACAAGACAAAAGACATAATAGAGAGAGTATTACAGCAACAAAAACAACATCAGCAGCAGCATCACTAACAACTGCTTCTAGAGTGGGTATTTCCCAACATTTCCAACTACCATTTCAGTTACAGTTTTTAAACATAAGTCATGACCAACTTGGCTGTGGGGAGATTCGTTCTTCGACAGACGTGTTTTCGTTCGGTGGGCGGCACTTGCATACAGCTGATCTATCGTATATTGGAGGTACCGGCTGTTTTAGTATCAGATGGTATGGTCTGGAAAATCTACAGGTTCTCAATATCTCAGGAAACGACTATTCTATAGATTTAAATCACGATTTTTTTTATTCCTTCCCAAATTTGACAACGCTAGTAGCAAGAGACACAAACCTTGCGGTTCACGCCAAAGCAGACACTATTAATTTATTGTTCAGTAAACTTCTTCGACTGAAGCACCTCGACCTGGCCAACAGCGGGCTAGCAAACATACCTACATCACTGTTAGCGTGTCAATCAGCGTTAGTATCACTAGATCTGAGCTATAACAAACTTTCAGAGATCCCCGATGTTATATATTCTTCTCAGAGTCTGGAACATTTGGACATGCGCTTCAACGTTCTAACTAACATTCCGCCAAGCAAAAGGCAATTTCTTGATACGCTAGTGAAAGAGCGAGGGGCGTTTTCACTGTTTATGGCCGGGAACCCATTCTCGTGCAATTGTGAAACATTTGATTTCGTGGAATGGATTTGGACTTCTAATATTCGGTTTGATAACAATGGAAACTATAGCTGTGTTCTAAACAACGGATCTGAAATACCAATGCTAAACCTGTCTTCGACCCTGAAGGACCTTAGAATACAATGTGTTAGCTCCTTCTGGATTGTATTTGGAGCTCTTGGGGCTGCTGTGTTAATCGTGTGTTTACTAGGAGCAGCTGTTGGTTACCGATACCGGGTTCCTATAACCTACTGGTGTATCACATTCTGCAGAAAGCCAGAGGTAAAACCAGAACAGAGACACACATATGACGCTCTGGTAGCCTACTGTCACGAGGATTACGAATGGGTGTGTCATACCTTACAACCCACTCTTGAGAAAAACGAAAGCCAATTCGACTACAAACTTTGTTTCAACGATCGCGATTTCATGCCCGGTCAAACAATTGAAGAGAATGTTGTGAATGCCATAAACAGCAGTTTGAAGACTATTCTTGTCATAACGCCTGCCTTTGTAAGATCCGCCTGGTGTCGCTTTGAAGTTCAAATGGCCCGGATGAAGATGATCCAGGAAGGAAGACAGGATGTGATCATACCCGTAATATTACAAGATGTTCCCGTCAGCGCCATGCCGAAGACCTTACTCAATCTGTGGAATACAAGCGTGTTCTTGATTTGGTCTGAAAGTCCAGCAGAACAGCGACATTTCTGGGATAAATTGACCTCTGCTCTCGGTCCGGCTCGTGTAAGGAGACAAGGTCATTTCCGTGACGAAGAGGACAGGGAGCTTGAAGACATTCCGGAAAGAGACGAACGACGACCTCTACTCTAATTCTTCCTGTTTATTCTGGCTGCATTACAGACTCGGATCGAGTTTCTTTGCAATATTTTATATTAATTAAAGGTACAAACGAGAGCCGGAGACAATGTGCTGAAATTCAGAGGCACACTGAGGAGAAAAAAGTGACGATATGGATCTTGCCCTCAATTGATTGATTCCATTTGAAAATTTCAATAACTTATCTGATCTATTTAGTGAACACATGCACACGTAATAGAATGTAGTGCGTTCAAAGTGAGTTGAACATGTACAGAGGGCGGTCCTCGGGAAGTAACAGCATATCACTTGTACTTCCAGGAATATATTTAGTCAAATTTCTCGAGGGGTCTAAATGATCCTTTCAACGGAACAAAAGAAAAAAATACCATATGTTTCTGAAATTCCGGAATCTGGGACGGGGAATCTTCCGCTCCCACCGTTAACGATCTTTCTACTGTGATTGTGGAACTACGAAACATTGAGAGCTTTGGTTAGGATTTATAGCTGATCACGTTGTGGTCATTATGAGTCTATTGGCAAAAACCTCAGATCAAAGCTTCATAAGCAAATTCAAGATGACGGCCGTATGGGCGCAACAAAAATGGTACCTTGGCCATTTTTCTTCTAGATTTTTTGTTTTATGAGGTAAAAATGGCCAAAAGTATTTTATTCCATATCATATAATTGTTTCTAATTTATTCATCATGGCATAAAAAAAAATCGAGAAATCTGATCGCTAATTTTGCAAAAAATGCTTTTTCTTGGCAAATGACGTCACTGTGACGTCACCAGGACGGTCAACTTGAATATTTTACATTGTCGGTAGAGCTCGACTCACAGATACAATGTGGCAAGTTTAATCTCTCTAGATTCAAGGATAAGGAAAATATTCAGATATTGATCAAACTAATCACATCCTTATAATATTAGTTATTTTCCTGTTGTTGCCATAGAAACAAGGTACTTCATCAAAATGCTCAAGGGGCACCCTTCGGTTTCGTTATGAGCATGGTCCATAGATGTCAAAACCATTTAAACCTAAACAGCCAGAAAAATGGTGATACTTATCACCCTAAAATGGTGATGACAGCATCACCCAAAAAAGGTGTTGAGTTAGAGCCATCACCCTTTTCCAACATCACCTTAAAAGGGTAATGGCTATCACCTTAAAAGGGTGACGGCTATCACCCTAAAATGGTGATCAGCAATGACCGCAAATGTTCATGTCATCGCCCTAAAAGGGTAATGGCTATCACCCTAAAAGAGTGACGACCTGGGCCATCGCCTTAAAAGGGTGACGACATTGGCCATCACCCTTTTTCATCACCTTTAAAGGGTGATGAACAGGCATCATCATCATAAAAAGGTAATAGGCCATTACCCCTTAAAATGATGATACTTATCACCCTAAAATGGTGATCAGCAATGAGTGCAAATGTTCATGTCATGGCCCTAAAAGGGTGATGGTGATCACCCTAAAAGGTTGACGACCTGGGCCATCGCCTTGAAAGGGTGACGACATTGGCCATCGCCCCTTTTCATCACCTTTAAAGGGTGATGAACAGGCATCATCACCATAAAAAGGTAATGGGCCATCACCCTTTTTCTGGCTGTGTAATGTGAGACCTCTAGCGCAAGGTTCGCCCCTCTGACTGCCGGACTATTTAACCTGGTTAGCTATACTTAGTTACTAATACACGCTAGTTTTTTTGTTATGTTTTTTTTTTTTTTCTTTTTGCCCGCTAATATATATGACACAACAGCAAAACGAAAACGACTATAGCTTTCATAAAATACTGATCAAAATAAATGTATACGGTTGTCATATGACCATTGGATAAACTTACAACCATCTCACAATTATGTCCAATGACAATAGCATAATTGATTTAAATACCATTCATTTAAGCCTTTTACCAAAATCAGTTTAAGCGGACTTAAATACAAGAATGGAAGAGTTTATTCTTACGAAGACCATAGTTCCTGTTTACAGATACTAGGGAGATCGCGTGCCCTTTCTATACTAGTCATCGCGCACTACTCATCGCGCATGCGCAGTCGACCCATTCTAATGTAGGGTGCAAGCCTGGCCCATGGAATCTCAGGTAATGAAAACACCCGGTCTCTCGCCCCACCCTATCCCGCGCCTCACCTAGCTATGCGACCCACTGTGCAGTGAGTAAAGCGGAGTAGGAGGAGGAGGAGGAGTAGGAGGAGGAGGAGGAGGACACGCCTCGGTTTATACTAGGTAGATATTCCTATTGGGGAATTCCCTCTTCTTTCAGGCTTACGGTTCGTGTTGGTTGGTGTTGATACTGGTGAACTGATAGACAGTCACAATGTCATTTATGTCATTCTGAGTGAAAAGTGATATGCCACGGTGTTTAGAATACATAAAATAAATTTAAAAGCAGTGAAAACTTCCTGGTGTAGGGATCGACGAGGCAGGACTGGCTCATTCAGAATGCTATTGTAATATACTTAAGACTGCCTGCTAAGTTTACGGACATGGGGCCTGATTTCAGAAGGCACGAAAAGATACGGTGGCCGTAGGGGACATTCATGTTTGTTACCTTTTAGGTGTTTTTCTTCGTCATTTAAGTGTTTTCGACTTTTTCGTGTTTTCTTTCGACTTTTTCGTGTTTTCCTTCGACTTTTCAGAGTTCCTGTTCGAATTTTTTGTGTTTTCTCTCGAAAACATCGCAAAATTTCTCTCTTCTGGGAAATACTTTCCACCGCGGTGGGAAACACTTACCACCGCGGTGGGAAATACTTTCCACCGCGGTGCGAAACATTTTTCATCGCGGTGAGAAGTACTTTCCACCGCGGTGGAAAGTATTTCACAATTTTTTTCATGACCGATGTTTTCGAAAGAAAACACAGAAAATTCGAACAAAAACTCTGAAAAGTCGAAGGAAAACACGAAAAAGTCGACAGAGAACACGGAAAAGTCGAAGGAAAACACGAAAAAGTCGAAGAAAAACACCTAAAAGGTAAAAAACATGAATGTCCGCTACGGGCCACCGTAAAAAGAAGGTCGTGTAAGAGATTTGATTGGATTGTGTTGCAGCGATTTATTTGTTAGATGAGCTTTAGTGGTATTTCAAATATAATAAGGTGATAAATAAACGCCAAACGATATTCCTACCTCCGAAAAATGGCAAGAACAAGCATCTTTCTTAGCATTACAGTAATTCCGAACAAAGACTATAGATACATGTTTACCTGAGCCCTTCGTATGTCGTCTTCGGAAATAAATCTGCTTTGAACGACTCAGGATTTTTTTTTCATAGTAGTAGTATAGAAAGCAGGCATTTTGGGGGTGCGGGAAGGACTGTTGAGTGATTGAGGACCCAACCGTTGTCCAAATGGACCGTGTGGGGTGTCATGTTGAAGCTCTCGTGGTGTAAACTACGACTTGAGGGATTTCCATATCATCTGTGACGTCATTTGTCACGTCATCACAAAGTAGTAGCGAAAATGGGCGTTTTGGGGGTGCGTGGGGTATGTTTAATCGATTGAAGTTACAAGCGTCTAGTCCGTTATTCATAGTTCAGCCGTCGTCCATTAGAGAATATCCGCGTCCATAATCCAAAGATCTATTCCATATTCCATATAACAGTATTAGCACCAAATTCAAAAAGACAATCATAGTATACATAAACATAGGCTTGTTTCCTGCAAGAGAAAAGCGGTCAACAGTTTTCAATGATGCCGGCAAGACATCATGATGTTCCAAAAATATCAAATCCATATCGCTGATCAGTATTCTTAATCCATAATTTTCGTTGTAAAATCGTCATCTAAAGAATGATGTATCTCAGTCACGCTTTGATTGTGACTGCTCATATGAATACCATGAGGATCCAGAAGTACATGGGTTCATACGGCCCCTAGCCCCGGGTTAAGCGGAATTAGACACAAGTTACGAAACGTAACGCCATAGATCTTGCACGCTACGCTCGTATTTTGCTATCACCATGCGATATGTATCGCCAAATTTGAGAACCTTTGAGCGGAGGCGCTTGGTGGAATAGCCCTGTTTTATAAGTTTCTGCAACAATGTTTTGTGACGTTGATTAAAATCGTCACATTTAACACAGGATCTAGCAAATGCTACTAGGCGTGATATGCGTACGCCATAGGCAGGTCCCCCTGGAATAGCACTGTCCAAAAAGGGATAGTTTACGATGTCGAAATTGTAATCATCTCTTTTGTCATACAATCGACGAGAGAGAAGGCCCGCTTCTTTCTTATAGAGATATAGGTCTAAATATGATGTGCCTGTAGGGTTATCTGTAGTTTCCTTCAAATCCAGTGAAGATGGATATATATCCTTCACTGCGTCATTTATATAGCGATTATCCACAGCGAAAAGATCGTCTATATAGCGTTTGGTGAATGAGACGGAACGGGCTTTGGTCCGAATGCGTCGTGTGAGGTGTCAAAATGAGGCTTTCGTGGTATAGACCACGATTTGGGGGATGTCCACGTCATTTGTCTCGTCATTGGCAGCCAAAGTGGGCATTTTGGGAGTGTGAAGGAAGGTGTTTGGTGTAGAGATGGACAACGTTTGTTCCAAATGAACCGGTTGGGGTATCCTAGTGAAGCTTTCGTGGGGTGGAGTCAGACTAGGGTGTTTTTTTATTGGAAGTCGCGCCAATTTGCGCATGCGCAGTTGAGGTGGTCATTTTGGGGGTGCGTGGGAGTGTATTTTTCCATATCATCTGTGACGTCATTGGTGACGACATCAGTACGAGTAGTAGCGAAAGTGGGCGGTTTGGGGATGCGTGGGATGTGTTTGACCGATTGAAGAACCATTCTTAGTCCGAATGCGTCGTGTGAGATGTCAAAGCGAAGTCCTCGTGGTGTATACCACGAATTGAGGAGTGTCCACGTCATCTGTGACGTGAACATCAGTAGGAGTAATCGCCAAATTGGGCATTTTGGGGGTGTGAAGGAAGGATTTTGGGGCAGAGATGGACCATTCGTGGTCCTAATGAACCGTGTGGAGTGCCATCTTGTAGCACTCTGCAAGTCGCATCGTGCTATTCATGCCCGTGCGCAGTAGAAAAGGGGCATTAGAATGGACGTTTTGATGTCGAGATGGACCCACAGTGGTCCGATTGACCAGTGGGAGGTCACACCCAACACCCCATCCCCGAGCTCCGAGGCCGATTTAATCCCTCGCAGGCGGCGTCTGGTCGATTGTATGAAAAGAAGCGATTTTTAGGGAATCGGGTTTAGACAGTCGTGTTTGGTGGACCAACCCAAACCCGTTCAAATTAATGAACACGTCTTGAACTCGAGGCTATGGAAGGATTTTGTTCAAAGAAAGTATGGACGCTGAGACGTTGGAGGCAAAAAAAAAAAATTTCACCACAAAGGATATTCGAATGAGGAAAACCGCAATTTTAGCCCATAACACATTGGTAACCAGATTACGACGGGCTTTACGTCAGCAGTATGTCGACCTCGTGACTCATATGAAAATTGCTGGACAAGGACCCGGTCCATATGAAAATCGAGAGAACAGCGTCGATGCTGAAAACCCAGGCATGAACTGGACAGCGGCGTATGTCAGAGCGATGGCTCAGAAGAAACATTTGTTTAAACGCATCATTAAAAGGCGTTAAGAAAAGGTGTTAAGGCGTTGAGATGGGCGTTAAGTCGTTGCGACGGGCGTTAAGATAGAGCGTTGAGACGGGCGTTAAGACGTAACGACGGGAGTTGACGGGCGTCACTGCATTTCGATGAATTAGTGGCAATTCCATGGAATATCTAGAAAATCATATCTTCTGAGCTATTTCACCACGGCGTTGAAGCGTATTCCAAAAACGTGGATAGTCGACGTTCAACCATCAACATAATAATAATATTAATTATAATAATAATAGCTTTATTTAGCCTAGGTGGATTGATTAGTACGAAGGCTAGTCTCCCTCAAGGCCCAGAGATTGTGTTAGTAAAATTGTTGTTAAAATAACATGGGTTATACTTGCTCTGAGTACGAACGCACGTTCACCAGACATTACGATATGATGCGACACCAGAAGACTTTCCATCCAGACACCGAGAGGCCGACTGAGGAGGCAGACAATGATACCGAAACAGAGGCTTCTGAAAGTCTATATACTGATGCGAAGAGTTTGATCTCAGATAGTCAGCCTACGTCCCAGGGAATTGAGGACGAACCTACTTTTTGGAATCATATTGTGCATGAAGCTGTTAATACTATTGTACATGAAGCTGTTAATACCCACGCTGTGGTGATCGAAGACGTGGGACAGGATAACTTACAACACGCGTATATCCAAATGCCCCCGAACATCAGGAAAACAGCCATGGTGATCTATGAACGGTATAGCCTGCTGCCGCTTGAAATGAAAGGCGACCGCACGCACAGGTCCATCATGAAGACCAAGCGTCACTTGGAAGAGGATATGGGGTTACCACCCACCGTGGTCCTGTAAAATGCGATCAGAATGCGCAAACAACTGTTTCTGGACATGCTGCCTCAACGGTATCCTGGAATGCCCGACGATGCTTAGGTAAAATCGAAAGAAGATGGAAATTTCTCAAACGACGGCTTCTGATTGGACAAGAGCCTACTTGAATTATGAATATACCCAACGCGGGTCCCCCAGCGTAGGTATGATGCACTGGAGGTGATAATTAAAGGATTGATGTTGTTGTTGTTCTCTCATCTGTCTACATCATGGCGTCAAGGCGTTATGTCAGGGCGTTAAGGCGCTCAGACAGGGCGTTAAGGCGTTACGATAGGCGTTACGATAAGGCGTTAAGATAGAGCATTGAGGTGCTACTGTAAAACTGTCCAAAAAGGTCACAGGCCAAATATATTCCAACGAAAGCTTCACCAGGATACCCCAAACGGTCTATTTGGACCAAAGATGGGTCCCTTGATTCCCCAAACATGTCATTGCCCACGCCCAAAATGATATCTTTCGTTACTACTGCCGAACTGCGCATGAGTAGCACGATGCGACTTCCAACAAAAACCATACCATTCGTCGTCTAGATGCAGAGAGCTACAAGATGACACCTCACACGGTCCATTAGGAAACACCTTCTTTCACACTCCAAAATACCCACTTTGGCTACTTCTCCTACTGATGACGTCACCAGTGACGTCACAGGTAACGTGGACACCCCTCAAGTCGTGGTTTACACCACGAGGGCTACACGTTGACACCTCACAGGACGCATACGGACCAAGAATGCTCCCTCAATCGCTCAAACACACCCCTACGCACCCCCAAAATGACCACTTTACTTACTACACCCCACTGCGAATGCGCAGATTGGCGCGACTTCCAATGAAATACCCTGGGATACCTCAACCGGGCCATTTGGGCCAAACATGGTTCATCTCTACCCCAAACACCTTTCTTCACACCCCCAAAATGCACATTTTGGCTACTACTCCCACTGATGACGTCACCAATTACGTTCCAGATGACGTACATTTTGTAGATATCCCTCAAAAGCTTGACTTTGACACCTCACACCATGCATTCGGACGAAGAATGATCCTTCAATCGCTCAAACTCACCCCCACGCACTCCCAAAATGTCCGCTTTCGCTACTACTCGTACTGATGACGTCACAAATGATGTAACAGATGACTTGGACATCCCTCTAGTCGTGGTCTACACCACGAGAGCTCACTAGGATACCCCACACAGTCCATTTGGACCACGGATGGTCCCTCAATCACCTAACGCACCCTCAAAATACCTGCTTTCTAAACTACGGCCAGACTGCGCATGCGCAGAATGATGAAAACGGATGACACACTAGTCATGTTGGATGGTCCCCCACGAGAACTTCACACTGATATCTCCCATGACCCATTTGGACCACGGATGGTCCACCTCGACTCCAAAATGTCCCTTCCAATGCCCTTTTCCCACAATTCCCTGTCCGCGCATGCGGAGAATGACGTCAGTTCCACCCCAGTCCCATCCAGTTGGACGCTCCCTAACGACTGCTTTACGACGACACCTCACACGACCAAACCGGACCACTATGGGTTCACCTAGACCCCAAAACGTCCACCCCCGAGCTACTTGCCCAGTGTGCATGCGCACAGTAACATTTCAGAAAAATTCAAGGCATGGCATCGAGACCCCTCCCATCATGTTCTACAGCTCGAGACAGAAAAAAGAAGGGGCCACACCCTATACCGCTAATGTCCATGAGTGGGTTTCCCATTGGAACTAACATTGTCCACTGCGCCAGAATGGCCTATGTCCCATCATGCGGTAGGTCGTCAGTGACCGGAAGTGACCTTTGACCTTTTGACCCGGATGTGACCGGATGTGACGTCATATTTACGTCAATTTTATAAGTAGTAAAAGAGCATCTGGGGTCCTATTTAGGGGCAGAAATGTGCGAACCAGGGGAGATAACCAGGAATTGTTCAAACAGAATTATCACCCCTAAGTAGGAGCCCAGATGCTCTTTCTCTACTACTCTAAAAGAATGAGAGTAAAGGTGTTCTTCAACAATAAGAGTTCCGCTTAAAGCAATCTGTGTATCAAATATGTGCATAATAGATATCAGTTGCAATTGTTGTGCCGAACAGGGAGAAAACATGCGACATTCAGAGTACAAATCATTAAACGACCATATTATCACAGAGTAACATCACGTGCGTTTTTAATCTCAGTTTGAAAAACGGGTAGAATATGTGGAATCTGCTTCATTGATGACGCTAAAAGTATCAAATTTCGCAAGTATGATTATGGCAGTAGTATACAAAGGCTATTTAATGGTACATTTGAACGAGTGCGAAGGTGTTTTTCGGCAGGTATGACGTCACTTTGGGGAGGTCATGGGGAGGTGTGCGCAGGAGTGTTCTGCGCAAGTATGGCGTCACTTCTGGTCTGCGTGAATCGGGCGTGACCCTGGGGATGTATTTCTCCGCGGCGATGCGGTCTGGCGGTGATGCGGTCTGGCGGTGATGCGATCTGCCTCCGCGGACAGAAAGTAGTCCCAAATACGTGGGTTTTCGTGAGAATGTTCGGCAATCTTCAGGGGCGAGAGGGGCCCCTATTGGACTGATTGGGTCGAGTGAGGTGTCAAAGTGAAGCGCTCCTCCAGGGCTATCCAGTCATGGGTGGGTGCATGTAAAATTAAAATTTGTCTCGAAAATATAAAAAGCGGAACACTTTACCTCTAAAATAAGGGAAAACTCCTATCAACCCTGTCGCAAAGGGCTAATATCGGTCCCTGGCTTATCGGGGCCTGCTGCGAGAGGTAGGGTGGGGGAGTGGATGTATGTAAATGTAGGATTTGTCCCGAAAATATAAAAAGCGGAACACGGACTTTACCCCTACAATAGAGGAAAACTCATATCAAGCCTATCCAAAAGGGCGAATATTGGTCCCCCGGGCTTATCGGGGCCTGCTGAGATAGGCAGGGTGGGTGTATGTAAAATGAAGATTTGTCCCCCAAAAATATAAAAAGCGGAACACGGACTTTACCCCTACAATAGGGGAAAAGTCCTATCAGCCCTGTCTAGTGGGGCTAATATCGATGTCCGGGCCTATCAAGTCATGGGTGGGTGAATGTAAAATGAGGATTTGTCCCCGAAAATATAAAAAGCGGAACACGGACTTTACCCCTACAATACGGGAAAACTTCTATCAACCCTATCCAAAAGGGTGAATATCGGTCCCCCGGGCTTATCGGGGCCTGCTGAGAGAGGCAGGGTGGGTGAATGTAAAATGAGGATTTGTCCCCGAAAGTATAAAAAGCGGAACACGGACTTTACCCCGGAACACGGACTTTCCCCGGCCCGGCCCCAACGCGCACGTTATCCGGCCGCACGCCTGCGCGGGTTTTTCGGAAGTGCGCGGGTGAATTTCGGTCAAAAGGTCAACGGTCAAAAAGTGCCTTCCGGCAATGTTCGGCCCTCTCCGAGCCAATAGATAGCCTTTATCCGCCCTCCCGAAGCATCGCACGCGCGCGCGCGCGGGTAAAAGGAAAATTTCGAAAGTGTGCAAGGGCACTCTATCACATCGGGGTATATATTTCATCCATGTATAGCGGATAGCGGTTGTCGTGAATAACAACAATTTCAGCAATGTTTATACACTTTATTATCCCAATGTTACATCATACCCAGGCTGGGGGAGCCGCCCTGGGTATGTTTAGTATGTTCACAGCAAAACAAATTGAAATATCAAACACCATGTTTTATTATTTAACGCACGGTCACATTAGGTACAAGTGTTTACTGAGCTCAAGTCAACGATCATCATGAGAATATATACGGCATGTTATGTTATTCATCAGTGCAAGGGTGACGCATTCAGCCGAGGTGGGTGGTCGGTCAGCTTGGTAATGAAAAACGTGACATTGGTCACCCTCTCTACGACCCATTGTGTGTTGGGGCGTTGACGTAGTGCCCATCTCAAGGGATCCACGGTGTCCAGTTTCTCCAGCATCGTCTCTAGCGACGCCCGGTTAATGATGGGGAACGACTGTTCAGACACATGGCTGTTATTACTGGCATAATAATACCGCAACTGGTCCGTCTCTTTGTGACGTAAGATGTACCCGAAAGCGACATTGAATTTGAAGACCGTAGCTTGGTCATTGAAGATGGCTTCCACGTAGCTGCGTAGACGGGCGAGGTCGGTCAGTGGGAAATTGTAGATATCTTGAATAGGGCGATGACGGCGGAAACAGTGCCGTATCATGGGCTATTGGCGCCGATAGATGTCACTCACTGGATGGGCATCCTGTAACAGATCGCTAGGAACATCCACTGCATCTTCCAGAAAATGTTCGATGTCGTCAGGCGTATGTATGATGGCCGAGAGGGGCCATCGCGTCTTTCATTTCTAATTTAACGCGATGGAGCGATGGAGCTATGCGATGGAACGATGGAGCTATGCGATGCGCGATGGAGCTATGCGATGGAGCGATGGAGCTATGCGCTAAAAACTCGCGCTATGCGATGCGCGATGAGGCTATGCGATGGAGCTATGCAATGCGCGATGGAGCTATGCGATGGAGCTATGCGATGGAGCGATGGAGCTGTGCGATAAAAAGTCGCGCTATGCAATGCGCGATGAGGCTATATGCGATGGAGCTATGCGATGGAGCTATGCGATGCGCGATGGAGCTATGCGATGGAGCGATGGAGCTATGCGATGGAGCGATGGAGCGATGGAGCTATGCGATAAAAAGTCGCGATATGCGATGCGCGATGAGGCTATGCGATGGAGCTATGCGATGCGCGATGGAGCTATGCGATGGAGCGATGGAGCTATGCGATGGAGCTATGCGATGGGGCTATATGCGATGGAGCTATGCGATGGAGCTATGCGATGGAGCTATACGATGGGGCTATGTGATGGAGCTATGCGATGGGGCTATGCGATGGAGCTATGCGATGGAGCTATGCGATGAAAAGTCATTGCGCATGTTCGTTAAAAAACAAGGCTGAGTTGGACGCCATTATTCAACATTCAACGAGGAAGTAAAGCTCTATTTGTTGTGCCTGTTTTGGTGTTTCTCACAAGTTTTATTTTAAATATTCGCCGTCAAACAAATGATGATTTTCGGAAGTACCGGTATATATAATTTAAATATTAACTATATACATGAACGTCACAGGACCTACGAAGTAGGGTAGGCATTAGGACTCCGACGCGAACTGAGCTCTTGGAAATCTCCACCCCCAGTTGAAATCCTGCCTATATTAAGATGGGCACTGCCCAAGTCAAAATCAGCAGTGATTTTCATCAAAAATCACCAGAAATTTTCATCAAAAGTAGGTCAGCTCAGAACGTGTTGGTAACAGTCCCCTAATGCACCTTCGTGCCAAAAATCAAGGTTCTAATGTCAACGGTTCTCCTTATTTTGCCGACGAAAGTATTCGGATGGACTGACTGACTGACATGACTCATTACCGGACAATTTGCAATCTGTAGCCTACTTCGTAGGAATAGTTTCAATCGAAAGGTATATTAAGCTTTGACCATGTCAAGAACACAGATATTTTATATTTGTTGGGAAGCCGAACACAGAGCCAGATTTTGAATGTGAATGAGCAAAGATGATGCTTATTGGAAAGTAAAATCTGCATTCAATATAATACCGTATAGGTTTATTTTTGCTTTTGCTTTACTATAGCGGTTTTTCCGCTGCCTTTTTTTTTTTGTGTCGTGTTTGTTTGTTTTTGTTTTTTTTGTTTTTTTTTCGCTGAAATATTTGAGGGGGAGGCGCATATTGCCCTCCGCTCCTCCCTCTTCCGCCGTCCCTGCCTCGCCTACCGTGACGCTGGGCTACAAGATGACACCTCCCACGACACATTCGGACCATTAGTGTGCCATCTCTACCCCAAACACACCCCTACGCACCCCCAAAATGTCTGCTTTCTATACTACGGCCAGACTGCGCATGCGCAGAACATGCGACTCGCATTTTACAGCATGCTACCGTCGTTAATTCACTCAGGGGTTACCGAGCAGTGGTTCGGTCCATGTTTGCAGATGGCGACGACAACGAGGGGCGACGCCAGATCCTGAAAGAGTTCACAGAAGTGGTCCTCGACAGAGTGCACTCGATTGAGAGGTGTGCTATCATTCACCACTACTGGAGTATGACAGCCATCCTTGATGCCCGGGCTATGGATCACGAGCGCTCACGCCGGAACCAGCGACGGCTCGTTGACCTAGTAATGGTATTTGCCCTCTTGACCCTGACGCTGTGGTAATGACAGCGACAGAAAAAGAACGACTCTTCAGAGCTTCCACAGATGCGCTTATGTGCAACCGATATATACGAGGGTCAGTCACAGTGTGCGTCATTCACCGTTCGGCATTGGGTCAACCATGTCACCGAGGGACCTGCCCATCAATACGAGAGGCAGTCAGAGTGTGTGGCATTCACCGTTCGTCATTGGGTCAACCATGTCACCAGTCCTACGAGCCATCCTTCCCCTTACACACCGGGTGGGGTTACACGTCTATGAGGATAAAGTCACCATCGTTGAAGACCGTGGAGATGTTTGCTGGTCGCGCGCTGAGACCGTATCGAATACGGTTACGCTACACCGTGACGGCTGGACCAAATTCAAACGGGTGTTTAGAGATGAGTTCAGTTGGGCTGGGCTCGTGCCCTGAGAGAAGCGGCGGCAGAACCCGATGAACAAATCATCAAGCCTAGCAATGAAGCGGAGGCAGACGACGATGTCATTGATTACCCGGCTAGACTCAGTCACCCCAGTGACATGACCACCCGATCCTTTGATCTCACGTCATAAACTTTTTCTCTCTATAAATACGAGAGGCACTCAAATCTGGTACCATTCCCGCACTGACCATGACGAAGCATATAATACGGGCGTTTCTCAGCTTGACCCCCGAGGTCTTTCTGCACGTCTATGCGGATAAGCCCAATATCATGGAGGAGGTGGGAGACATCTGTGATGCAGACCCTACTCAACCGTGCCCGGCTAACATTCGTCTGTCCCGGGAGGGCTGGACCAAATTCAAACGGGTGTTGTTTGGGGAACTGGACGGCGACATCATCCACTTCTGTCACGATGTGTACATCCGACGCGGCCCCTTCTTTGCTCCATTAGCTCGGCCCCCTTCACCCTGTTCTATGGTCTGCATTGGAAGATGCCGTGGTAGATGTGGATCAAGTGCTTACGAAGGAAGAGCGGTCATTAGACGAGTTGAACTGGTCATTTACCATGGAGAATGTGCTGGTAGAAGCCAAAGAAAAATATGAGAAAGAAACTCCGGCCCAAGATATACCCGTTATAAATAAACGATAGAGCCAGGGTCCATCATCAATTGTCACCATGAAGAGCTGGGAGAAGGTGTTGGATAACTTATACTACAGTCCCGACAGTCCGGCGGCCTATAGTGCATTGTCGGCTCTCTATCGAGCGGCCAAACCCCAGGGGATACAACGTGCCCAAGTCCGAGATTGATTAAGAAAACAAGACACCTATACCTTACATCGATCTGTCCGTCGCCATTTTCTACGGAACCGGGTCATCGTGGATGGTATAGATGCCCAGTGGCAAGCGGATTTGGTCGATATGAGCGCCTTTGCCAAACACAACGATGGGAATCGGTATATCTTGACGTGCATCGATATCCGTTCGAAGTATGCGTGGATGGTACCCATCCGGACGAAAACGGGTGCGAATCTCATAGCGGCGTTCAAGGACATCTTCAAGACCGGGCGCAAACCCTTGTATTTGCAAACAGACCGTTCCAACAGTTTCTGAAAGCCCAGAAGGTATTTTTCTTCCATACGTACAACGACACCAAGGCTTCCGTTGTGGAAAGGTTCAACAGGACATTCAAAGGCCGCATGTATAAATATTTCACCTATAAGAATACAAGGCGGTACATCGATGTTTTCCCGAAACTTGTGAGTGGTTACAATCGAGCCTATCACCGGAGTATAGAGAGCCCCCATTACCGTGACCCAACGCAATGAAGCCCAAGTCCGGCGTGTCTTGTACCCCAGGCAATCGCAGCGAACGCCGAAGGAGGTGTTCAAGGTCGGGGACCCTGTACGGATCAGTAAAGTCAAAGGTCAATTTGAGAAAAGTTACTTGCCCAAATGGAGCGATGAGCACTTCCTGATTAAACGGCGCCTACCCCGACAGCAGCGAGTCTATGAACTGGAAGATCTTCAAGGGGAACCGTTGCTAGGGACGTTTTACGAGACGGAATTACAGCCTGTCCTAAAAACACAGCAAGACTACTACACGGTGGAGCAGATTTTGAAAACGGAACATCGACGTGGCAAACTGTTTCATTTCGTCAAATGGCAAGGCTGGCCCAGTTCCTTCAATTCCTGTGTCGCGGCCAACCAGGTGAAACGACTATAAAGCCAGACACCACTACCACCATCCTTCATTCCACGTTCGACCACGGTGCTATGGACAATCAACAGCTGCCTTTGAACGCAGAATGAATGAATGAATGAATATTTATTCACCATATAATTAAACATATACAGGGTATTAGAAATTAACATAACTATGACGGGAATAAAACTCCAAAGGGCTTGTTGTATCCCAGAAGACAATACATATACAATAGTAATACCACTCGTCATGAACCAATAAAATCATCTATGCTCGATAATTATAGATATACATATATATATATATATATATGTATATATATATATATATATATATATATATAGATATACATATATATATATATATATATGTATGGAGGTGATTATACCACTGAAGCCTTTAAATCTGGTGACAAAAATCAGGACTGTGTGGAATAAATTATGAACCCAAACTTGTTTAGATAAAATATAACTGTCTTAAAGATAATACTAAAATCGGGGAAACTATCTAATATGCTAAGTCAATGCAGGCGAACAAGATAGGATTTTAATCGACATTTGAAGAGAGATTGTGACGAGATAGACTTCAACTCAAGAGGTAAAGCGTTCCAAATACGTGGTTCCAATAGTGTGAAAGATTTGATTGCACGCTCGGTATGTATAGGTTAAGATTGGCTTGTCTGGTTGGATAGCAATGAACTTTAGAAAGTTTTGTAAAATAATTTGAAAATTTGATCGGAATGGAAGATGCATTGTAAAGAAACCTGTGAGTGAATAATACAATAAGATAGCAGTTTATTTGACGCAGAGGCGGGATGTTTAATTGTTCTAAAAGAGGACTGGAGTGAGCGTATTTATTACTGCATGTGATAATGCGAACAAGTCTCTTTTGTAATTTGACGAGTGGTATCAAATGAGTTGGGTATGTGTTTCCCCAAACCAGATTGCAGTAGGTTAAATAGGAATAGAACAACGAACAGTACAACATAATCAAGATTTTTCTGTTGAGGTAATTTCTTATACTATTAATAACACCAATATTTCTAGATATTTTAGAAGTGTGTTCGTCAATATGTGTTTGCCAAGTTAGTTTATCATTGAAATGAACTCCGAGGAATTTGAAACCAGAAACTGGCTCGATCTCGGTCCCGAATAGTGATATCTGCGGAGTATTAATATTGCGAGATCTGCTTGGTTTAAAGAACATGAATTTAGTTTTTTCACAATTAAAGTGAGTTTATTGCTGGAGAGTCAATCATGAAGCTTTTCGAGTTCACTCGACATAATCTCAGCCAGTCGAATTGGATCTTTATCTGAGAGAGAAGCGCTGGTGTCGTCAGCAAAACGATTTATGTCTCAAATAGTTGTTGCTTTGGGGATGTCGTTTATGTATATTAAGAATAGAATAGGACCTAGTATTGACCCCTGAGGCACGCCAGTGTCGATAGGATTAAACGGCGATATTATTCCGTTATATGATACACACTGGGATCGCGAAGATAGATATATTCGAAACCAGCTATTAGTGGTACCACGAAAACCGTAATACTCTAGTTTGTGCAGAAGGATATCATGATTGGCTTTGGATAGATCTACCATCCTTTTAACTGCAAGTTTTTCAAATATTTTGGGACAGAAATAGGTCGATAGTTTTCAGCCAATGTTTTGTTGCCGGACTTAAACACAGGGGTAACTTTGGCAAGCTTAAGCGTCGCGGGAAAAATTCCCGTTTGGAAGGATAGATTGAAGATATGGGAGATGGGAGTAGACAGTAAGATGGATATAGGCTTTGTCAGGGATATTCGAATGTCGTCAATACCAGGGGATCAATTTTTGAGAGTAGATATCACCTCATCAATTTTGGACGGCGTACATAGTTCAAAAACGAAGCCCTATTGCACGTTTGATATAAGTATTTTTTTTAAATCGTTTTGAGTGTCTCCCAAAACGCGCAAAGCGCAAGTGGGCATTGTGATGATATTGTTAACCCTGCTGAGTGTGTTGTACGGAGGTGTGTTTTACGACGTAGCCTATCTCAGCACTCTACTTAACCAACCTAGAACTCCAGCTGTGAGTGGCATTCAAACCAGTTTACAGACCTTCTCTACACCAGTCATCCCCGTGATCGAAACGAGCCCAGTCATCACCACCACACCACGTGTACATGCCACATCGAGCTCCACATCAAGTATACAGTCCACATCTACACCAAGTACACCCACTACGTCTCAAAACCCACCGGATTTCATCACTCACATTTCCCGATTTGGAACCGGACACCTTGGTGGTTCTGGATGATCTCATGGCGGAGACGGATGCGCGCGTCACCTAACTCTTTACCAGAGGTTGCCATCATCGACGGCTCAGCATCATCTACATTGTGCAGAATCTGTTCAGTAAAAACAAAGAACATCGGAATATCAGCTTAAATGCCCACTACCTGGTGATTTTCAAAAACCCGAGAAATACCACTCAACTGTTGCACCTGGTGAGACAGATGTATCCCGGCCGCACACCGTTTGCGTTGGAAGCCTTTAAAGATGCGACAACCCCTCAGCACTGGTATATGCTCTTCGACCTTAAGCAAGCCCCCCCAACCCCCGATCACCTTCGACTACGGACCGGAATCTTTCCCGGAGAGACCCACCACGTGTACATGCAAAAATAATGTAAACACACCCACAATGGCACCCCCAGCTGGGATGTGTGTTTGATGATGGAGATAATACAAGAATTAATACAACATCATGGTTGACTTCGTCTCTGTTCAAATTCAGAAGGTAGCCCACAAAAGGACAAAAAAAGGGCAGAGTTGTGGGTTCTAACATTAGTTGTACATGCTGTCTGCGCGAGTACGGAAGCACGCCCCGACGCTCCGTGTATTGAAGACGGACCCACCCGAGTTGGTCCGAACCATTGTACGCGGCGCGGATCCTGACCTTGTACGCTGTCTGTGCGAGATCGAGTACAACCTGTTAAAAGGCAACGTACCACTGACTCCGGCTCAGAAGACCAAGTTGGCCAAGCATAAGAGAGGTCTCCGAACCCTAGTCCGGAAGCTGGTATCTCAAACACAAAAGAAAAAGGTGTTACAGAAGGCGGTTTTCTCGGGGCCATCTTAGCACCATTGGCCGCTTCCGTGTTGGGTCCAGTATTGGGTGGACTCTTCGGCCGACAATGAAGCATACGAAAAAATGGTCCTCGTCGAACTATGGTTCCTTCAAAACCTCCAATCGCCCTACCCTGTTCCACCTACGATGAAGACCAAACTCCTTTGATGAAGAGATGCAACAGATCTTACAAAGACCGGAGTTAAGCAACAGTGAGAAAGTACAACGCTACAATGAGACGCTTCAACGGTACATGACGTTCATGGACCAATACAAAACCCTCCCTACCCCAGCACCACCACCACCACGCGACACACCGCCGACCTCAGCACCGCTCCAACAGACGCCATTACCAGGAGTACCACCCACAGCCCCACAGTGGGTGGAAGACGAAGTCCTGAAGAGTGTACGTGCATCGTTCAAGAAACAAGCTGGCCTGGTATTACAACGGATGAAACAGAATCCTAACATGACTTGGAATGATAAAGGTGAACTACTGGTACAGAATCAGGTGGTTCCCGGTACCCAAATGACGGATTTAGTGAATGACCTGATGCGTCAACGTAGGTCGCACACAGATCCTCGAGGATGGGAGGTCTTCGCTCAAGGCTTGAAAGGCATGCATGTACCACAGCAATTAGTGGGGAACACCCAGCGATGGGCCTGGATGCAGCGTGACTCGCCGCTGCACGCACAACGATAGACGCGACTCTCACATACTTGGGAAGGCGAGTGGGAACCGGAGTCACCCCCCGAAACACCACAGCGACGGACACCATCTTTTCACTCCGTTAAAAAACCACCCTTGATCAAGACACCCCACATCTCCAGAGCCGTGACACGTAGCAAGTCACCGCGACGAACACGACGCCGGGTACAACCGCCCAAGGCCTGGAACACCTATTAAAACCAACAGCAGCAGCAACAGTTCGCTGTAACAGTTCGCTGGATGTGTTTCCTGACAACACCTTGGCCAAGTACGTGACCCAATTACCGCAACCGTTGAATTTACCTGGGCGCTGGGAAAGTGGACTCGTGGATATCCAATACCCTTACTCGTGGTACAACGTGCGAGCCAATGAAGTGTGGTACGAGGTGACCTACGAAGGAAAAGACACCCGACTCACCCTCCCCGAAAGGCCAATACGATACCCCCAAGGAGTTCATACAGGGGCTGACAAGACTGTTGCATTATAAGTCTCTACGGGATGTCACGAATACTTCAAAACCTTTCCCTTCAAGAATCACGTGGACTTCGATTACAACGCACACAACGACAAGGCACAGATCATCCTCACCGCCAACGTGAGTGTCGCACTGAGTCCTATCCTACAGCAAATGCTGGGTCTCGCTCACCCGACCTACACGAGTCCAGCCGAGGATCATGGCCAGATCCCGATGGATATGAAGTCGGATATGTACGGACTCTACGTCTACTCGGACGTGGTCGACAACCACATCGTGGGCGATATCAACACACCTCTGTTACGGGTGGTCCCCGTTAAAAAGCTGTATGGAGATCAAGTCACCCACCGTTTCACCCACATACTCTACCCACATGTACCCATACGACAAACCGACATCAACACTATCACCGACACGGTGGGTATAAGAGATGACACGGGAAGACCGGTCGCATTCCAACGAGGGAAAGTGGTGCTGACACTTCATTTCCGACAAGCACGTTCTCCCCACTTTGTATAATGAAAGTACCTTACGAGTGCGATGCACGCAGCTATATGGACTATTATGCCCAACAGGCCGGGGGTGGCCTTCCGGTCTTTAGCGGTGCATGCATGCAACGAGGACATGGGCTGGGGAACATACTCGGGAGTATCGTCAAAACGTTCTTACCCTTGGTGACACGTGGGGTAAAAGAGTCGGCAAAACAAGCGGTACGCAGTGGACTGCAAGTGGCCGGTGATGTCTTGGGGGCACGGCACCCAAAGAAGCACTGAAACGACGGGCCCAAGAAGCGGGAGGTGTGTTGGTCGCCAAAGCACAACGCACCGTAGGGAATAAAATACCTGCACCACCGAGACCACGCACCAGTCGACGACCGACCCAGCGATGACGCACATCGAAGACCCAGTCCAGTCCTTAATACACGCAGAGTCCTGCCCCTCCACCAACAGTGAATTTGATTTGTGGACCGTCCCGCCCACACAGACCAGTGCCGAACAAGGATTATGGGTGGAGCATCTCCCGCTCTCCAGCATCAACGAAACAAGACCCATCGAGTTCACCATCAGTAATGCAGATACGACCTATGTGGATTTAGCCCATACGTACTTGTATGTGAAAGCCAAGGTCATCAATGGGGATGGCTCCAGAATCGTCGACAATGCCACGGTGGGCCCGAAGAATCTCTGGCTGCACTCCGTGTTTCGACAGGTGGATATTTTTCTAAGCGACAAACTCATCAGTGACTCGACCAACACGTACCCATATCGAGCCTATATCGAGACGCTGTTGTCGTATGTACGAGAGGCTGAAAAATCTCAGCTGACAGCCGCTTTATTCTACCAGGACACAGCCGAGCACATGGGCACGGTTGACAATGCGGGATATAACAAACGGAAGGCGTTCACCGCGGTGGATCTCATGGGTCGACTCCACGCAGGCAATTTCATTCGAGCCTATCAGAACCTGTTTACAGCCACCGATCAAATCAACCAGGACGAAGGGAATATCGTCAGTCGGGAGGACTAGGCGAACGGATACACGTTGTTCTGTTTCGATCTGACCCCCACCTTAGAGAAAGACCATCAGCTGGCCCTCGCCAAGCAAGGCAATTTACGGTTGGAAATCCACTTTGCACAAGCCCTCCGGACCACCGTCAACGTGATCTGCTACGCCGAGTTTGACAACATTATTCAAGTGGACAAGGCGCGCAACGTCCTGTGTGCCTATGAAATCAGCCCACAGACCAAGTACATGTTTTGATCTAGGTTAAGAGCGGGCATTCCAGCACAAAAAGTTTGACGAGGAGTTACAAGTTACAAGAGCAACAGGTGGAGTGAAAACCTATAGAGGTTCGAGGTGCGGGTAAATACCAGGAAGACGGCGAGTGGAGACTCGTCCAACACCTATAGATTAAGTTTATTACTATACGTTCCATGGTTTCATGTATTTTTTCGTGTCAACACGATTCTGGGGGAAACTGGGGGAAACTGAGGGTTCCCCACTGGCCATTTAACATGGGCATAGTGCTGGCGATCTTGTCGGGGACCCTGTACAACTGTTGACCGCTTCTCTCTTGCAGGAAACGAGCCTATGTTTATGTATACTATGATTGTCTTTTTGAATTTGGTGCTAATACTGTTATATGGAATATGGTATAGGTCTTTGGATTATGGACGCGAATATTCTCTAATGGACGACGGCTGAATTTTGAATGACGGACCAGACGGTTGTAATTCCATGGGTGCTTCGAGAGGGCGGATAAAGGCTATCTATTGGCCCAGAGAGGGCCGAACATTGCCGGAAGGGGGACCTTTGACCTTTTGACCTGGATGTGACCTCTGACCTTTCGACCCGAAATTCACCCGCGCATTTCCGGTGATGCCGCGCAGGCGTGCGGCCGGATAACCCTCGTGCTGCGGCCGGGCCGGGCCGGGCGGGCCGGGGAAAACCCGAATGTTGAAGAGTACCCGGATGTTGAAACCACGGATGTTCTAGTACATGCAGTCCATACGTCTAAGGTCTAAGGAAAAATTGGAACTCTTCTGTGTTCGATGGTAGTTTTTTTTATCATTCTGAAAACCGTAAGTGACGTCACACACTTGCGCAGACCCACCAAACCACGTGACCTGCGCAGTAACCTACATGGAAAAAAACGGATATAAGATGAGTACCCTAATTTTACATGCACTCACCCATGACTTGATAGGCAGGCCCCGATAAGGCCGGAGACCGATATTAGCCCGCACTAAACAGGTTTGATAGGAGTTTTCCCCTATTGTAGGGGTAAAGTCCGTGTTCCGCTTTTTATATTTTCGGGGGACAAATCCTCAATTTACATACACCCACCCTGCCTCTCTCAGAAGACCCCGATAAGCCCGGGGGAACGATATTCGCCCTTTTGAATAGGGTTTAAAGGAGTTCCCCCTATTTTAGGGGTAAAGTCCGTGTTCCGCTTTTTATATTTTCGGGATAAATCCTAAATTTGCATACACCCACTCCCCCACCCTACCTCTCTCAGCAGGCCCCGATAAGCCAGGGACCGATATTAGCCCTTTGGGATAGTGTTGATAGGAGTTTTCTCCTATTGTAAGGGTAAAGTGCGTGTTCCGCTTTTTATATTTTCGGGACCAATCCTCAATTTACATGCACCCACCCATGACTGGATGGCCCTGGAGGAGCGCTTCACTTTGGCACCTCACACAACCCAATCAGTCCACTAGGGGCTTCTCTCGCACCTGAAGATTGCCGAACATTCTTACGAAAACCCACGTATTTGGGACTACTTTCTGTCCGCGGAGGCAGACCCGCATCACAGCCAGACCGCATCACCACGGAGGAATACATCCGCAAGGTCGCGCCCGATTCACGCAGACCGGAAGTGACGTCATACTTGCGCAAAACACAGCTGCGCACACCTCCCTATGACCTCCCCAAAGTGACGTCATACCTGCGCAGCAACACCTGCGCACTCGTCCAAATGTAGCTTAAAATAGCATTTGTATACTACTTATGGCAAGTCAAGAATTTCCGATATCGGAAATTGAATTCCCAATATCGGAATTAAAATTTCCGATATCGGAAATTCATGTCCTTCAATTTCCGATATCGGAATTAGAATTTTGGATATCGGAAATTGGATATCGGAAATTGAACTTCCGATATCGAGAATTGCAATTTACCGATATCGGAAATTCGGAGACAATTCCCGATACGATATCGGAAATTTTCACTGAATTTCCAATACCGGAAATTGCAAGGTTGGTTTTCGTAAAGTTTCCAGAGCTTTCATTTCCGATACCAGAAATTCAGTGACAATTCCCGATATCGGAAATTAGAATTTCCGCTATCGAGAATTCATTTTCCCATATCGGAAATAGAATTTCCAATATCGAAAATTCGGAATAAAAAACACTTTGGCTTTCCATATATGTGTCTTCATTAATGGATACCGTAGTCAAAGTTCGCAATGCATATCTCGAATGATTATTTTCCTGAAAACTTCTATCAGCTACTGTCACTACGAAGGGGATCGTTTCACAAAGAAGTCGTCATTTGCCTTGTCTATATTTTAAGTACCGGTACTGTCAATCGTAGTAGACCCTCAAGCAAATGATGTTTCAAATGATGTGAGTAAAACAGTCTCAATACTCACGTCGAGAAATTTACTACATTTTTATACCAGAAGTATTTTTCCAAGAAAAGTCGAAGGAAATAGTTGTATTTGTTTATATGTTGTATGCCGTTTAGTATCATTCTGACATGAAATTATATCAGTCTGATTATTTGGGGCGTTTTTGAAAATTTTGACTTGGTCGGTGAATTTGCAAAATGTGTCAAGTGCTGTTGATCCTTATATTAAGAGTCTTTACAACGGTGAAGACATTAAAGAAAGCCCATTCATCTATCAGTTCAAACGTAGTATAAATCGAGGATTAGTGTAACCTGTACCATATGGTTATTGGTCTATGTTTTGATATATTAGGATCTATGCGATGCATAGTAGGCCATTACACGAAGGTTTATAAAATGACAGATTGTCAAGGAATCAGTTTGTTTATTTTTAACCAAACTACAAGCCGACAATTTAAGTCTCAACTTTATATCAGTATTTGGCTGTGTGATTCATCTGAAGACGATTACAAAAGTTTATAATTTTTGTTTTACAAATATCTACATTTTAGAGAAATTCTCCATGTACCCACAAGGATCGCGTTACCCGGAACTATTAAGGTTGGCGAAATGACTAAGATGCCATTACTTCCATTGTTGGTCAAGTTTTATGTCCCAGGGGTGACTGCATGTACTATTCAATAACAGATCTTCCTGGTTTAGTGATCGCCGTGAGAACACAGACATATTCAGACGACCAATATAATAAGGCTGAGCCGCAATGATATGGTGGCCAATTTCTGCCATCGTAGATTTTTGTTTTGTTGTTTTTTCCATGGTATTTTACCAGTGCTAGGTACGATGCGAGACTAATCGCGATGTGAGGCACGAGGCACGATGTCAGGTGCGAAGCAGGATGGGAGGTGCGAGGCAGGACGCAGGTGTCGATGAGAGATAAGATACATGCCAACAGACTCTCCGTCAACACGCCGAAATACTTTCGCGAGAACGCCGAAGTGATATGTGTGGAGATAGAAACTAGAACCTTGGTGTAAGATCGAACGAATATGTTGCCGGAATAGAATGCTGAAGTCAGCGGGAGTGATTGAAATGCACAAGCTATGTTTAAAAAGAGGATTTTCAGCGGATGAAGATCTGGAGATTTTTATTCTATTCAAAACAATTCGTTTGAGGGTTTTTTCGGGGAAATTCTTTTGTAGCCCTAATCACTATCCACATCAATATACAAGTATTATTTTTCTCTGTTGAATTATTAAGGCGAGAAATTATACGAGGACTCTCACAGATTAAACGAGAACTCTCACATCGTATCGCTTGCTTAGAAGCATCTTTCGTGCCACGCGATTCGTGCCTCGCGCCTTGCATCGTCCCCTCACACCGTGCTTCGAGTAATGCCTCTCATCGTGTCTCCTGCCTCGCGTCGTCCCTCGCATCGCGTCTTGCATCGCATCTTGCCTCGTGCTGGTAAAACGCGTGGATGCCATGATCCTTCTTGGCCATCATAACTGACGATTTGTTTTATTTCCTGTTTAAGGTATAATAGAATGTTGAGATATTTATTCACCTCGAGAAGATCTGTCTGTTCAAAATCGATATATGCATCCGTATAAACACGACGGCGTTAAGAAGTAACATAGCAGATATGAATCTCTGTACCTTGACTGATATAGGTCCACTGCGTATGAGATTACAACTGGTGTTTTACTTACTCGGACTTCTAACCATGCTAACAGTGTGGTCCACTGTGACAGGCCGTGAGTGTCCCTACGGTGAACTCGTCACGAGAAAATGTATCTACCGACAACAACACATCAAGAGCATCAATGGATTAGATATTCCACATGACTGTCAATTACTTGATTTGTCCAACAATATGTTGTCGTCTGTAGACGACTTTGTGTTCGTTCATCTTGCAGATCTCTTGTCCCTGGACCTATCTGACAACAACATCACTCGCCTCGGCGCCAAAGCTTTTGTCGGAATATCCAACTTGACTTGTCTTAATCTCGCCAATAACCCGATATCCTATGTGGACTACCAGGAACAGGTTTTCCGTCCACTACTGAACTTGAAAGTTTTAGACATTGGCCCAGGTGATTCCGACGAAGTCACCTATCCTGATCTGGCCTTGTCGTTCTTGGTTTCTTTGGAACAGCTTTATATGGATATGTACCGGGATCTCGAGTTCGGTCCTGGCTTTGCTCGCCTTCATCAGCTAAAAACACTTTCCGCTGTTGGTCACTACTGTTTCATGAAGCTTTTAAACGGTACTTTCCAAGTTTTTGAAAATTCAGGAGTTTCCTCGTTGAATTTAGCGAAATGTAAGATTTCGGACATAGAACCTATGGTGTTTGCTCCTTTCCACCACTTGAAAATTTTGAATATCGCCGATAATAAAATTGGGTTAACAGCTGCTATGGATTCGCTAGCGGGACTCACTGGCAGGAATCTTACGTTCATAGATATATCCAAGGTGAATACGGAACATTCTCCGCCATCTGACCTATCTCTGACAAAAAAGAATTTCATATATCTGAAAGAAATTTGTGTTAAGTCACTCGACCTAAGTAAAAACATGTTGATCCATTTCGACCCAAGTGTCCTGCTGATGTTTCGTCATCCCGAATGTTTGGAAAAGTTCCGTCTGAAAAACTTCTACCTCACACGGCACACCGTGTTCACCCTCTACTTGTACATTAATACGTTTTTGAATCTCAGAGCCCTCGACGTTACAGGTTCACTGTTACGACAGAATAAAAGACATAGTCGTGGGATTATTAAAACAACAACAGCACCACCAGCAGCCGCTTTTGGAACGAGTACTTCCCAATATATCCGTATGCCATCTCAGTTAGAATTTCTAAACATAAGTCATGTCAGACTTACCTGTGGTGGAGCGAGAACCTTTGTGGTTGGTGGGCGACAATTGCATACGGCCGATGTATCGTATATGGGAGGTACCGGCTGTCTTAGTATTAGATGGCATGGACTGGAAAATGTGCAAGTCCTCAATATCTCAGGAAACGACTATTCTATAGACTTAACCCACGTATTTTTTTACTCCTTCCCAAATTTGACAACGCTAGTAGCAAGAGACACAAACCTTGTGGTTCCCTTCAAGGCTGACACCGTTGGTTTGCTGTTCCGTAATCTTGTTCGACTGAAGCATCTTGACTTGGCGAACAGCGGGCTAACAAATATACCACAAGCACTGTTACCGGGTAAGTCAGAGTTAGTGTCTTTGGATCTGAGTTATAACAAACTTACAAAGATCCCCACCGTTATATTCTCCTTACAGAGTCTGGAACATTTGGACATGCGTTTCAACGTTCTAACTAACATTCCGCCAAGCGAAAGACGATTTCTGGATACCCTTGTTAAAGAGCGAGGAGAGTTTTCACTGTTTATGGGCGGAAACCCATTCTCGTGCAATTGTGAAACATTTGATTTTGTGGAATGGATTTGGACTTCTAATATTCGCTTCGATAACAATGGAAACTATAGCTGTGTTCTAAACAACGGATCTGAATTATCAATGCTAAAGCTGTCTCCTATCCTGAAAGACCTTAGAATACAATGTGTGAGCTCCTTTTGGATTGTATTTGGAGCTCTCGGGGCTGCTGTGTTGATCGTGTGTTTACTAGGAGCAGCTGTTGGTTACCGATACCGGGTTCCTATAACCTACTGGTGTATCACATTCTGCAGAAAGCCAGAGGTAAAACCAGAACAGAGACACACCTATGACGCTCTGGTAGCCTACTGTCACGAGGATTACGAATGGGTGTGTCATACCTTACAACCCACTCTTGAGAAAAACGAAAGTCAGTTCGACTACAAACTTTGTTTCAACGATCGCGATTTCATGCCCGGTCAAACAATTGAAGAGAATGTTGTGAATGCCATAAACAGCAGTTTGAAGACTATTCTTGTCATAACGCCTGCCTTTGTAAGATCCGCCTGGTGTCGCTTTGAAGTTCAAATGGCCCGAATGAAGATGATCCAGGAAGGCAGAGAGGATGTGGTCATACCCGTAATATTACAAGATGTCCCTGTCAGCACCATGCCGAAGGCCTTACTCAATCTGTGGAATACAAGCGTCTTCTTGATTTGGTCTGAAAGTCCAGCAGAACAGCGACATTTCTGGGATAAATTGACCTCTGCCCTCGGCCCGGCTCGTGTAAGGAGACAAGGTCATTTCCGTGACGAAGAGGACAGGGAGCTTGAAGACATTCCGGAAAGAGAAGACCGACGACCGCTTCTTTAATTCTTTCTCTTTATTTTGAATGCATTACGGCCTCGGATAGCTTTCCTGTCCAATAATTGTATAATGTAAAACGAGAGCCAGGATGCGATTTGGAGAAAAGATTGAGGAATAAAATTCATCGATGTGGATTTTTCCCGCTAATGGCTGATTCCACAGCTATTTAATTTGAAAACACCGAGAAATTATCAGGAGCTAATTAGTGAGCACAGAAACACGGAAGTGGTGAGACTATGGGACTTCCCAAGATGCTTGAGCAAGAGACAGAGGGATCAGGGATGAGTGAGGTCTTTTAGCCTCGTGAACTTTAGACCTTCATTGTCACTTTGTTGTTCTGATCCAATTTGTTCCTTTGTTCTCGTGAACTTTACCGTTAACTGTTAATAGTTAATGCGAAAAAGAAAATGAATATACACGTGCTTTTGCTTTGCGAACGTTATTTCAGCTGCCATTCTTTTGAATGTCGGTCATTGTGAGGGGTATATAGTCCACATACGGTCTTGCTCTCGTGATTTTAAATGATCCCTCGAATTCTATTGAACAGCTATCCTCTTTATACCTCTTTACAGCCAGGCAGCTGTTCTTTTGTCCACGTTCGAAACGCCTTTCGCTTTATTCTTTGATATAACCTGATAAGTATATTGTCGGTTGAACTGTTAACATCCCGTAACAATGTGGATCAGTATACAAGAGTCATGTGTGTGCCCGCACTCAACATACTGTGGTTATTGTCCCGCTCCAGTGATTACGAATGAACCCTGAACTTATATTGAGAACCTGTCTTCTTTGTACGCTCGACGCAGATCACCCTTTGTTCTTTTATAGATCCGGGTGTTACCATTGACCCATACCTTCATATTAAACACAGTATCAATGTTCAAACCTGAAGACTATGGGAAGGTGGACTAACTGATTCAGCACAGTCATTTTAGATAAATCGCCATAACACTGAAGTCGTACACTATATAACCGTGTGTTTATACATGGATGCTATCGGAAGAACGGGTATGTTCTATGAGAAACTTATTAAACAATTGGGGAAAGAAAGAACGCAAACTCAACGTATAGCGTAATATTTATTGATCGATTGAGTATCTGACACTTGAACATAATATACATTAACATATTCTTCCATCCACGAATCATTCCAATAAAATCTACTTCATTCATAAATATATGCAAATATTTAAATTTCAAGAATAGTATTTGGTTTTACAAAATTCATAAACTCGATTAATCAAGTACATATGATAGTAATGGTGGCGGTGGTGACGGCGTTGTTGTGATGGGAAAGTATAACATGCGTCAGTAGTATACAAGGCGTAAATCATTATCTATTTGCCTCATTGCGCATGCGCAGAACTTGATTTGCCTTATGTGCGCATGCGTGATTGGGGCGTGAGTGAGGTGTGAGGGGGCGTGGCCTATGAGTGAGTGGGGTGGGTTCAAAATGGCGGCACACTATTTCTCTCCCGACCGCTTAAAGTCCGCCATTTTGAACCCACCCCACTCACCCTGGTGTGAAAGTGTGTCTGTGCGCATGCGTGATGAGTGGGCGTGGCCTAATGTGAGTGGGGTGGGTTCAAAATGGCGGCTTATGGTGTTGTGTGTGTAAAATAAGGTGCCGCCATTTTGAACCCACCCCACTCACATCCAGGTTAATCAGTGCACGGGTGAGTGGGGTGGGTTGAAAATGGTGGCCCTTTATTTTTCTAAGGTGCCGCCATTTTGAACCCACCCCACTCACATCCCAGGTCAATCAGT